>JAJEKV010000205.1:0-102500 GCA_021234155.1 Isoetes taiwanensis | reverse complement strand
ATTGTTGTCTTGGGCTTTATGGTCTGATTATGGTCACGATTGAGTGCGGTGTGCTTGGGTCAGGTCTAATTGGTCCGGTTGTCTGTAGATGTGTGTCTGTGTTTCCTTCCTCACCTTTTCTGTCACCGGATCGTGATCACCTAACGGAAGCAGGACCGGGGGGAAAATAAAGGTAACCGCGCAATTGTTCTTCGGTTCTTCGGTTCTAACAATTGAGTTACAGAACAAAAAGTACAACCAATAGCCTTGCCAAAGTACGCAAAGGTACAAATAAGGGGTTCCTTCTCTTTGATTTCTAATGTAAACCGCAGGATCAGAACTGGAAGGCGACTGAGAGGAGAAGAGAGGGCCCAATCATCAAGATTCTCATTAAAACAATTGCCTCATGACAAGCCCCCTAGGGCCAATCAAATGGGTTGAGAATTAGATGAGGTGGCACATTAAAATGTAGCCACATGGAAGCTCCTTTTGGAGCCACCTAGTTGGTTGTGCCACGCGGAGTATGGTCCTACACAAAGGAGTTATGTGCACAAAAGGTAAAGTGTTGGCACCTCGATATGTTGGTGATACATTCTAGGTACACTTCCGATGTTTTTGTTAGCCACTGCAGTTTCATCTCCTTTTAGTTAGGTTTCTTTTGTATAATCTAGTTAAGGTTTTTTCCATGCAAATCGAGTTAGGCTTTCTTTTGAAGTCAGTTAAGTTTCCTATTTGAAATCTAGTTAGGTTTCCTTCTTATCTAGTTAGGTTTCCTTTTGCATTCTAGTTAGGTTTCCTTCAGCAACTCTAGTTAGGTTTCCATAAAAAAAAAAAAAAAAAAATAATAATAATAATAAAATATAAATATTTGTCCCTTTCTTGTGGGGGTTTTGTTCTTTGACCCATGATATGTCGTTGGTATCCATTGTCCCTCCCTTGGTTCCCACTCTCTCTTGCTCCCACCTTTCGTATGTATTCTTTACCTCCACTTTTCCTTAGGTAGATTTGGTGGCATGGCTTGCTCTAGTCTTCTCTTGGCTCTAAAAATGGCAAGGTGGTTACACAACCCCCACTCTCTAGGGAGAAGTAAAATTCGCATTGTGGTTTTGTGGCCCCACCAGAAGAAGGGGATGATGGGGTAAGAGTGAGAGGGCGAGTTGATTTTGTTCTGTTTCGTATGTTTCTATCATAACTTCAAGCTAAAAAAGCAAAAATGCAAAATAAGCAAATTCGCAAAAAGCAAAAAAGCAAACAAGGTGCTGCGCATGGCTGGTTGCCCTCCATGGCCGGAGGGTGAAGTGGCTTGGGAACAGTCTGACAACCACAGTACCACCCTATCATTCCCTGCCCTCTTGTCACTCCAAGAGTACACATTAGAAGAAGAAGGGGCGTTTGTTGTCTCCATTGTGCGCATTAATCTGTCAAAATATTATGTGATGAGACATGCCTGTATCAATTTTCTCTTGGTATGGCCCACATTCTATGTAGTCAAGTACATAACTACATAACCAGTAAATAACTACATAGCCAATATAAAAGAAATATCGTTTTTAAAATTTTGTCCAACATATATCCATCATATGCCCAACATTTATATATTCTTAATACTTTCCCATTATTTTTTTGCATATGTTGGCTAATATTTGTAGAACATTTTCTTTGACATTATATTTTTTACAACAAGTAATTGCCCAATATTTAATGCGTAACACTTATTAATATTTCGAGAACTATTTTTCAACATTGCGAACCAGGATTGCATAACATATATGCAACAGTGATGGCTTTAAGTTATGAAACTTCGTAAAGTTGCTATATTTTACTGTTTTTTAAAATCTGGATTCGATGGTTTATTAGGATGCGTACGCTAAAGAACTTCATAAAATTGCCAAAATTTGATAATATTGCATCTCAATTATAGTAAATTCGCCAAATTAATAGATATTTTACAGTAAAAACCTGAATTTTATGGTAAAACATCCAATTCTACTAAATTCGTTTCTATAAAAATGTTGAAAAAATAGAAAACAATCGCCACCATTTCTATAGTTTAGAAGCAGCTAGAGGATGATAAAGTCATCACTGATATGCAGGTAACATTTGTCAATGTTTTCTAAGTATTTGCCATGATCTACACATGCATAGCTATCATTGAAAGTAAACCCAATCTAAGAAAGAGCATTCTGATGTTTTCTACCCCTTCTCAATGCTAAAATTGCATTTCACAATCCTCCAAACGCGTTGGACTTGCAAGCTTTTACCCATGTTTACGTATGTAGGTTTCACCAAAGGAACCAAAGGAACAAGAAGAAGATGTGCCATGATATTGTAAATATGATTTTTATTGATAGATGTTAGCTAATCTATTATTATTGCCATTCAGTCGATGGTAAGGAAGTTGAGAACCATCAACAAATTGCATCAATTGTTTTAATAATGCAATCCTCCACTAGCAGGGGTGCACAGGACGCGGTTGTATGTTATATATATGGTACTGGTACATATATTACAAGTCTTTGTACTATGAGTAGTTGTACAATCAATGGTTGCAGGAGAACGATCTTTGCATAATGATTTCAGCAAAAAATGTGGTTAACTCATCCTCAAGTTGATCAGCATAATGTCCCTATTTAGGAAAGCACAAAACCTTCTTATTTGGTTTTCTTCCCCTTTAGTAGGAAAAATGCGAATAATATGTACCTTTCCCTCACATTTATGCATAGATATATTTTTCTGGATGATTACAATTACAATTCCACTTTCACTTTCTCTCTCCCAACAGTTGTAGTTTTAATATATCACTTTCAAGAAATTGAAACTAATATACCCATTGACAGTCGCCAAGTACCTAGTATCAAAAAATTATTGTGCAACTTTTAAGCTATCCTTACTCTATGATGTGAATATCATGTTCAAGCAAAACGATAATAGAATTAGCCCCTTCCCATTCCAACAAAAAAAAAAAAAGGAAGGAAGGAAGAAGAGACGCATAGCATGATGGATTGCTTCTTATTTCTACATCAATCAAATTCAACATCAATGAAATAATGACCACCTTTTAAAAGTAGTAGCATGCATGAGAAACATTTGTACAAATATTTTAGCAAGATAGAAGCAAAAGTCACTCCATTCGGCAAGGTTAAATTGAAAAGGCAAGCTAAATTTGAATTAAACTGGAAGAGTCGAGCTATAGCTGAAGAAGCCAAAGTCAATCAAGAATAGTACTTGATGCATGTGTTAAGTCGAGAAAGTACATGATAACAACATCCATGCAACCTACCAAGTAGTTCCACAACGTCTAACGCTGCGCAAAGGCCACGTTAACTTACATGGTCATATTTAAAAAAATTCAAGCGTCGCACATTTACCTAGTTCTCAATTGCTACCATTTGCTAGCATTCTAAATTAATTTAAGTGTTGCAATTGAATCCGAAACCCAAAAGACAATAGTGGTTGCAACTTTGCATTGCCACTAAAGTCAAGACCCAAAAAACAATAGCGATATATTATTGAAATTGCTTGCAACAAAAGTTGAAATCCAACGTTGTTATGGTTTTTTCTCATTAGTTTTGAAGTGAAGTGCTTACCTTAATTTTTCATTGCTAGTTGCAGTTAATATGCTTGTGACTCATTCAAAGGGTAACGAAACAACAGAGAAAACCAAGTTGCCTCAACCCGAAATCACCACTTGTTCTTATCAATCAGCAGAATGAGACAACCACTGAGCATAAACGTGCCCACATGTGGCAATGTAGATTAACATGGGAAGTCAAAACTGAGAATATCTGAGCAAAAGATACAAAAATAATATGCAAAAGACCGACTCCCATGCCAAATAATTGTTCCCCAATCAAATTAATAGCTTCTATTATGTGTATCCCATTTTTGACGCTTGTTTGCCAACGAATTTTCCATGTTCTCAAGTCAAACATCTTGATTTCTCCATTGAAATAACCTGCAAGTTGACATGTTTACTGTGGTCTACTTTGTGATTATATTTCAGAGATGAGAGCAATGTATGCCCTAACTGATTTCTTACTGCTGGTGCAGGCCGGAGCTCGTTATTCACGAACAGTCCTCAGAGCTAGGGGGAACCTTGATGCCCGAGCTAGACTAGAGCTAGGGAGAATCTTGATGACCGAGCTAGAATGGCATGAGACAAACAAATTTACAGCTCCAATTGTCTCGCCCATTTGTTAAAACAAATCATAGAAACAGACCAATCAGCCAAATCTGAGATCCAATCGTTCCACATCAAAGCACTGGCAGAAAAGAACAATGCAGTCAGAGGTCATTGTTAAGCAATACATGGTCAGTTAAAGATGTTAAAAATCTACAACAAGATTCACGCAACAAAAGAAAAGAACAAAACTGCTTGCTGGAAAGATTGGGGCGCATACCACATCAGAATCTCAGCGAAGAAACAACGCCCAAAACTTAGCATAACAATGAAATATTTGCTAGCATAGCTTGTCGAGCCTATGCTATTATCAGTTACGTATTGACTTGGTAGCCATACATACTGAGCTTCCTTCAGCAATGATTCTACAAAGCTTATTAGCCCAGATGCTAATAGACGATCATGTATCAGTACCACATTATAACATCAGCACATAAGGAATTAGTATTGCAAACACCTTAGCTTTAGAACTTAACCGTGAGATGTGTTTGCTTCTGGGCCATCACATCTATGGTCTTAAAATTTCTAGGCTATTCATTGTGGTGGGTCAATGCCTCTAAAATAACTTGGCGTTTAATTCCTTAACCAGTTCTGATCAATCTACATATATAGAGCATGGTGCGAAAGCTCAACATTCTGTCAAATGGCATGATTCATTATTATAATGAACTTCTAACTGATCTAAAACTAATCAAAGATCACATGCGGTTAGGATATCCACCTTCAAAGAGATACCCGACCATCATAATGAATGTACACTTAAGTCCCAGGTAGGCAAAAGGGCAACCGAGAAAAACCAATTAAAACAAGTAAGAATTGGAAGACGAGCCACATTTGACTTGCATCATCTAGATATATCGAAAAACCATATGGACACATATTCGGAAAGATTAAGCGAGCGTGCAATGAGTTGGTCCGAATACACGGGCAACACAAGTTCTTTCAGCGATAGTTAGCGGATCATCAATTCGATACTCGCCAAACACGGATTTGGTGGTCACGAACGCATCCAATTCGGGAACTTAGTGAGCGAGGAAAATGTAAAAACCACATCAATAAATCCTATCAAACATCTATTCTCATACTCATGCGGTTTAACAATCAAACACACTTTAATGCATTTTACCATCATCAATCAAACCCATTTACCTAGCCCCCTTCAACACCCTGCCAAAAAAAAAAACACAGAGATAGAGCAACAACAGGACTTAAATCTCACCCCAAATGTTTTACAGAGTTTTTGTTTACTACCAAGATTTGCAAGCGTGACAGTTTAGGAGGGGCAGTTTGCTATTGTGGCCGAAGATGATGGCTATTAATAGTTCTGTTAGCAATGTCAATATTCCTCAAGCTTTAGTTCTGTTAGTCATGTCTACGATTTCTCAAGCTTTAGCTTCCCGACGGTTTTACTGATCCTTACGTATTGAACTACAGCTGACCTAAATGCGCAGATATGGCAATTATGGTAATGTAGAAGCTTTGACATGCACATAGCTCTGGCTTCTGGAATAAGCTTTCAACCCTAGTCAGAAAGCTCCTGGAATAAGCGGCATAATCGGTATAAGATCCAATCATAGAGGTCCAAGATATAATATTTAATTGATGCATGCCAACAAATATTCTTTCAACATCTTCTAAACTTCCACACTTACTATACATATTGACAAGAGCATTTTCCAGGACAACATCAGATACATGTGGACCTGTTAAGGCACAAGCATTGGACGAATTTACCTTCAACAACGACTTTCAAAGTTCTACACATGCATCAAGAATATTGCTGAAAGTAATGCTTTAAACTTCAATTGTTGATTAAGTTGTAAAGCCTGTTTGCCGTGTCCATCTTGAGCATAAATAGAGATTATTGCTGACCACGCAATCAAGTCTTTCTGATACAACATACTGAATACTTTATGTGCAGCCTCTGAATCCCTGGACTTGTCATACATATTAAGGAGCCTATTCCCAAGTATGACATCTGATCGCAGCCCCTTACATAGCCATTGATGAGTTTAACATTTGCTAAGGTAGCAAGTTTTATGTAAACATTAAGAATTCATTCGCCTAAATAGACTAGTAATCCCATTTTCTTAGGCATTGCATGCAAGCTACCTACAATGATGCGCATAAGATCATAAAATTAGGTCTGATTCGACTAACCTCTTGAACAGACAGTATGTTCTAAACGAGTGTTTTCGTATTTTGCAGTACCTAGCAGAACCGCCTCGACCATTTTGCAGACCACTGCATCTGTTGGACCCGTAACCACAGGGCCCAGCATCAAATTGGAGCTTCGGTCTGCCCTGCAAGTCACCCGGTTGGAACATCCGCGATCCATAACGCACGATACCGCCAGTTTACAGGCAACAGAGGGTTTTGAGATTAAGGGAGATGAGATTATGCCCTAGAGGGTATAAGGAAGGGATAAACATGTGCTCAACTCGCCAGAACCCTGACGGAAGGCGCGGAAGGGAGGGCAGAATCCAGAATCCGAGGTGCAGAAGCCATAGCCAAGTCCGGCGGACAGCGTTTGTGTAGCAGGCTGATAATGGGGCTGGATGACCCACCATTTACAGCCAGTTTTTAGCAGTCATCAGCATATGCTAGGTATATGCCAGCATATACTTGAATATGCCCACATACCCACATAAACGAGGGTTTGCCCCCCTAGGGGCAACCCAAAAAGCAAAAATGCAAAAAGCAAATTCGCAAATAAGCAATAAATAATGCCCAAAGGGGCAAATTTTGTCATATTTGGGTTCCTAGGGATAATGTTTGATTCGGGGCTTGAGGCCCAAGGGTTGCTTTGATTGCTCTTAATTTGAAGGGGTACCTGGTTCAGTAGACTTCAGCAAGCCGTGTCCACTGCCTGCCTAGGGAGAGTTGGAGCGCCCATCCACCCATGTCCTTGTTATGCGGGGGTTTTGTGATACCAGTGTCATATCATGGGCCATTGGTTTTCCTTCCCTTGTCCTCTCATTCCCCCCTCTATCTCTCTCCCCCCCCTCCACGCATGGGTCTCCTTGGGCATCGTTCCTTCCCTTCCATATCTCTTCCCCTCCTCCCTGTTCTTTTGATGTTTAGGCTTAGTTCTTGTTTCGAGGGGGAAGGTCCCACTTCCTCTAGCCCCCCGGGGCTCTTTGGGACCAATTAGGGTCCGCATTGGAGTAAAGAGAAGGATTAGTAGTACCCACTAAGGCCCTTAGACTGGCTAGTCCCCAGGTGGTTTCATATGTCGTATGCTTGGCTTATGCGTGTAGGTGTGGTGATGTGTCTAGCTTTGGGGTGACTTTGATGATGCTTGATATGAGTTTGTTAGGATTTTGGAGTTTGGATGATGAGCTTGGTTGATATGTCTCATTTTGTGTTCCTGATTGACTGATCCGGTCTTAATATGAGTTGGTCCTCCACCTGGGCCTAGTTGGAATCTTTGTGTTGCACGTCGTGCCTTAGCTTTGTGGGTTCTTTCATGACTCTTGCTCCAATTCGAACCCTAATTCCCCGTCACCCATCACCACCATGGTAGGCCACTATCCTATTGATAGGGCAGAAATTTGAATGAAATATCGCCGGCGCTAAGGCCTTGCGATTCGACTAGTTATCATGAGTCACCGCATGAGCAGGCAAGCCTGCATCGGCCTTTTATCTGATAAATGCATCCCTTCCATGGGTCGGGACTTGGTGCATGTATTAGCTCTAGAATTACTACGGTTATCCGAGTAGTAAGAGACCATCAAATAAACTATAACTGATTTAATGAGCCATTCTTAGTTTCACAGTACAATACTTACACATGCATGGCTTAATCTTTGAGACAAGCATATGACTACTGGCAGGATCAACCAGGTAGCTTCCATAAAGGGACAACCATCCACCCATACCTGGGTGGAAGGGCACAACGAGAGGGAACGATCAGCATCGACTCCGCCGTTCCCAAAGGGGCAGAGCAGCAAGACGATGGAGGCATGGTCACCCTGGCATCAACACTTGAAGTGAGAGGTCGCCCGCGCTCCAACAGCAAACAAAGACAAAGAAGAGAAGGACATGCACTGGCACCAACCGAGTGTCCAAGAATGGAACCGGAACCGCGCCACCAAACGAAGCCAGAGGCCAGGGAACACACATGATGAGGACTAGGTCGAGCCGAATATTGAACGTTTCGAACTTGTTGTGTGCATCTGGAACTCCAGCATGGTAGGTGGAAGAGGTTCCGCCGCCGTTCCCAACACAAAGAGGATAAAAGCACATCTCCAACCATCCAAGGCCCATGCATTGCGGCGAGAGCAGGGGCCACCAACCACAACAAGGCCGGCAATCCAGAACGAGGCCGCAAAGCTACCACAATGGAGTGGAACCAACCGCCATGAACGAGCCAAACGGGACCCAATGGGGCAACGGAAACACGAGCAATGCACCACCACAAAGACAACCCAACCGGACGGGTCCGAGAGGGAGGGCACGATGGAGCCAAGCCCAAAACCAACATCACATTCCCAACAGTCCTTAGCAACCTTCCGACGACCCCGTTTTCGGGGAGGCAAGTTGGACACCGAAGCCAAATTTCCAACATTGAGGAACCAACACGCCAAAGCCAACCAAAGGAAGACGGAAACAACGGGAGGGCACCAAGCCGGTGTGGCACACAAACCCGAGGAACCGAATCGCTTTGAACCGCGGGGAGCAGCACAACGCTGAAGTCGGGGACCCGCGTTGTAGCACGCAACAACAAGGTGAAATGCACCTCCCAACATCCAACGCAATTTGAATACGCACAAATCCCACAAGCCAAGGTGGGTCCGAAGAACGGGCCCGACACGATTAGCCAAAACGACCAAGGGCAAGCAACCCATTCCAGCTCCAAACGCCTTACATGCTTGGGAAGGAAAGCCACCAACCGGCTAGACCAACCCAACAAGCAACCGCCTCGAAAGTAGCCATCAAGTCGAGCAAGAGTGTTGGCCATGTTCACGGCTAAAAGTCTTGGTCGACGCCAAGGCCCCGCCGAGCTAAAACAAATGCCAAGGACCAAAGACCACCCGACAAGCACTACCCACCTTGCCCAGGGACCGTTTTCAGAGTTCACCATGTCTTCTCGACTCCATGAACGACTCGCGTGGCCAAGACAAAGGGGAAGCCGAGCAGCAACCCGGTTGGGAAGCAAAACCACCAATTAGTGCAAATCGTGATCACCGAGCCCCGCCATCGATAACCAAACCGGACCAGCCCTCGCCTAAGATCATCGCCGGGCGATGGCGATCCTACCAAAAATCGTTGAACCAACCGAGCGAAGCTACCAGCCATTTAGTTCAAACCAACAACTTGCCCAACTAGCCAAGGCTAAGCCGCGCCGATGACGTCGCACCAGCTATCCGCTCTGGGCTAACCAGGACAAGCCACCAGCCAAACGTTCCCTCACACGACGTGCACATCACCAACCAACCAATAATGCGAGCCAACAGACCCGAGCCAACCAACCGGGCCGAAGGAAGGAGCCAACTAGTCGGGCACAACCCAAGGAGGAACTTGAGTCAGTCACCGAGATGATCAAGCCAAGAAACCAGAGGTGACCAAACCGGTGGAGCCAGCCAAAACGACCAACGGAACCAACCAGTCGGGTGGGGAGCCGACTAACCGAAAGGACTGAAGGAAGGGGAACCGACCAGTCATGACCAACCCAAGTTGGGATCTTAAGTGGGTTTTCTACTAAGTGCCCAGACGAAACCAACTGGAGGTGACCAAAACTGAGGTGCCTTCACAGGGAACAAAGACCGACTAGCCGACCAACCAAAACGACCAACGGAACCAACTAGTCGGATGGGGATCCGTTGGACAGTAGCACAAGGAGTTCTACTTAATATTATTTAGGTTCGTGGTAGATGGGGATCATTGTCTCCTCACTTTCGATACATAATTCGTGACTCGACTCAAGGTCTTGCTGTTTCTCCTAAAGTTGGCTTATAAAATGGAAGTTCTCTGTTTTGTGTTCTTTGCGAGTCCTTTACTAGATTGGCATCGATCTGAACCATCGGATCGACATTCTAGGACGAAACGAGCCATCTATATAAGCGATGTTCATTCTTATGGCCATTTATTGGTGTCTTCCCGCAACATCTCTTCCTTACCCATTGATTCCCTCCCTACCCTCCCTTATGTATTGTGTCGGGCTTGTTTAATTTTTTACATATATTTCCATTTTAGTGATGATGATATTGTTTTTTTCTTCCACCCACTGGGTGTTGCTATTGTTATTATGATCCACTTGCATGGTGATGCTTTTTTCCACCGTTGTTATTGTTAGTTCTCTGCCCGCGGCGCGATGCTATTCATTTCCACCTGAGGGTAGTGCTATTTCTTCTTCCACCACTTGGTGGCACTTTTTTTATATAGAGATTCGTTGTTGCTATTAACCTCTCAAAGGTGCTTTCTATTGGTTTGTTTTCTTAATCTGTAGGTGGTTGCTTGCCTGTCGCATGCATTCGGTTATTCTTCCTAGCCATTAATGGGTGCTTTCCACATATTTTATTTTTTCAGGTACTCCGCCATCTTGAAGGTTCGCTTAGTCTTGCAATGGGGTCGCTACCATTAATTTTTTTATTCTCCAGGCATCCATCAAGGTTGTTGGCGACATTTTCTCATTAGGGTTCGAAAACCCGAAAGGGCAGGGTTTTTCATCCTGGTGAGAAGGTGTCGCCAGTACCCCTACTATTGTCTCAGCATAGTCTATTATTTCTTTTCTTGTGGGGCAGCTCGACATTGTTCTTATGGTCAACTCCCCACACATTCCTTCAAACATTGTATACTGCTGCTATGATAAATGACAAGCATATCTATCAACCGATTTTTGTGTTCTTTGCAAGTCCCTTACTAGAATTTATGTCCTACAAAGAGCACTTTGACCTACACAACTAGAGAAGGATGTGATTAAAAAATTCATCTTATCTTATCTTATCTTTTCAAATTAGAAGTATCCTTTTTTTAGCAGGGTTGCCTAACCCAAGGTGCACGATTTGGTGTAATTCTAGCCTATACACTTGTACACCATGTATATCTTATGTGTATGCCATGTGTACGTTTCTTTTGTGTAGATGCTTGCCTCCTTTTCTTCTTCGACTATATCTTTCTTGGACATCCTGCATTAGCCATAGGCCTTTGGCTCAAGACTCCAACACTACCATGGGAGCGAATCTTTTATTCTGGATGAATGGAGAAGCGAGCTCTTTTTACACAAGATGACAATACGGCCAGCTTATTTTCTCTTGGGCCAGCTTATCCGGAGGATGGAGATTTCAAACATGGGTTTGAGTGGAGTTTATGAGTTATAATGACCATGAAGAAGCATAAGAGACACTATGGTAATCTATTTATACTTATTTCTCCTTCATTTTTATTTGTGAGTTCTCTAGATGAATGCCTTCCTGTTGTCTTTTCTGTGTTGTTATTTTGAGAAATATATGCTAGGTAGCTTCGCTCCAATGAAGATTCCCAAGATAGATAAATGCCCTATTTGAATAGCATATAAAGTTAAGTCCAGAGATAGCCGTATAGGATCTGGAAATCTTGTCCACAAATTAGCATACATTGTCAATCATTTATGGCAGTTCGTAGGTTTTTGCAACATAAAGTTTCCCAAAGGTACAGAGTTTCCCTCTATATAATTGGCAATTACCTAAATGATATGTTATTCAAGATAAAGCGATCTCAGTTTAATCATATGTGTAGTTGTGTAATGTTTGAAGTAAAGAGGTAGCATGATGGGCTCTTTTCTTTTTGCACAAGATTTTATTGAAGTAGAACGAGGTCTGAATTGGAGAAGGGTAAGAGAAAGGTTTTTTAATCCGTGGCAACATTGTTGCTGCCAGATAATGTAGGGCTATTTTTTTTTGTATACACTATCTTATCTTGAGAGTGTGCAATTTGGTTTAACATGCTTATTTGACATTTGCGCAGTACTTGCAGATTGAATACATAAACACTAAAGCTATTAACAAAGGGAAGATATTCAGATCAAAGAAGGTAAGTATTGCCATTATTATTCATATTCTATTCTGCATTAGAACAAGTCCAAAATTTAGGCGTTCACATGCTCTTACATTTGAATATTTCATCTCCTTCGAGGAAAAAAAAACCATTTTTGGTCTGAATATATTTATGCAAAGAACATCAAGACCATAAATGTATTTTTGTTGTTCATTCACATTCCTTCTCGTAGATATTTTTGCGAGTTGTTGTTGAAGGAATGTGAGCTTCTTAAATAGCAGCCTTCTGCAATCCTTGCTCAAGTCAAGGAATATATTTGTTAACTCCATATTACATAAACCTTATTATCTGTCGTCAAGTGTGAATGATGTGTTACTTGTGGTGTCAACTCAAATAAGATAATGTGAATGCACTGATTTTATTACTTTGTACTCTACAAGCTCGTGAAAAAAATTCTATTGAAATCTTTGTCGAAACAAGACAATTGTATGGGATTAAGAATTTGAGTCTTGTGTCTCTTATATGTTGTTCGCTGGCTTGGTAAATTCTTCAGTTGATAACAAGAAAATGCTTACTATGCGGTTTAATCCTCTTATAGGGGCAGTGAATCCTTTCCAGCCACGCGATAAGACTGATAACACTATTAAAGTGAAAATTTCCATGGGCCACATGACAAACCTTGTCTACACCATTTTGATCTTTAAGTTCCTTTGCATCCTGATGCTAGTGTAGAACGTGAGTACAACCTCAAGATCCATATGAACAAGAGAAAGGTAAGCACTACAAGGGAAACATATGATGACTTGCTGGTTGCATAGTGGCTCAAGGAGGGGATTATGATGAATCTATAACCCAATTGAAGTAGTTGGAAGCCATAGACCATGCATGTGTATTGCCTTTTAGGGTCAGTGGTTTTCATACTTGGATGCAGTTTTCATTACCACTACATTTTACTACTCATTATTAAACTTTTCATGCTACTAGGCATGAACGAAAGCTGCGTCTTTGATACTATCAATCTCAATGTGTAAATTGCTAGTGAACAGAAGCAACCAATGAACTATATCATATGAACATTGATTTTTGAATCTGGTTGCTAACACTACAGTCCTTGTTAATGTAATGGATTTAGAATGGCTCCAAATAGTTACCTACACTATGTTAATGAATTATCTTCATATGTGATGTGTTTATTTTGCTATCATAGGAAGGAAACCGATGCGTGTCAATGCTGCATTAATGACAATGCATATGCTTAACCTATACAGACAATCTGATATGTGAGAATTAAAATTAAAATTTAATATAACACCCTATGTTATCTATTTATTTAAGCAGTCTATGCTTTTCATTTTTTGTTCTTGCAGTAGTATTCTTGCATTCTTGGCAATATATTGGTTTTTTGGCTAACTCCCCTTTTAAATAGTCTCTGGAGATATTGCTATGTGGATAATATAAGATGGTGGTGCCTGGGAGTTGATAGCTCAGTTTAGGCTTTCCAGCCAATGCAAGCAAGAAAAAAAAGGAAGCAAAGCAACATCTTCATTTGCATTGCATGCATGCTTCGGCTATGGCTGTAGTGGCATTTCGAGTTGTATTTTTTGAAAAATGTTGGTAGATGGATAGTGGCCGTGAATCTGGCAGAATTGTGCACAGATAAGACCATTAGATTTGGTATAGGTGAAGCATAAGCTGAAGTGCATGCAACTAGCATTATGCTTATGTTATGTAAGTTTTATTTGGTACAGGTAATAGTGTTATCATGTGTGTTTATTGCTCACTTTCCATATTATGCAAATTGACATCTGCTGATGCTTGCCTTCTTTGTACAGAACATGCCTTTGTGGATCAATGAGTAAGTTTTGCTAAACCTCATGCATCTTCTATCTATATAAGTTTATTGATCACATAACTCTGCCCAACTTCAGTTATTTGAGTATTCTAGTGATATGTGATGATATTTGACTAATGCATTTGAAAGTTGATGCGACAGCTACAAAGGATGTTTGTAGATAAGAATGAGTGTCTTCATGTGCCTTAGAATTACAAGAAATTTATAGCGGCGGCCAAGGCCGCCATGAACATTTCTCTCGTTCTTAACCTGTTCAATTGGATCTGTTATAATGTCCTAACGGTCACAAATTCCCCGCTAGGCAACTAACTTTTGGACCATATTTTGACCCTATGCTAGAAGGCTTAGAGCTATGTTGAATTGGAAATAACTTGGTTCCTAGGTCGTGAACGTTTCTCTTTCCAATCCTCATGCCCTTACTTAAATAAAGGCTTGGATCATGTATCAATCTAAAACCGTGCGGGGTTTGAACCCGCGCTATTGCCTTGCATTCCTGGGCACATGCGATACATGGATGATGTGGTCGACAACCATGAGATTCCCACTATTAAGAATAGAATAGAATAGAATAGATTTTTTTGGAGACCGATTGGCCTATGGAACCCAAACAAAAAGGGAGCAGCAAGTGTACTACTGACAGGTCACAGGATTAAAAAACCCCCACCCTGAAGGGTTTTCGAGGGAAAAACCTTAGCAGTAATAAGTATGCTGGCACGCTGTACAATTGTATAGGATAGTTCAATACCGTCCCGGAGGACACAACTGAGTCCGTGCATCTATAATCTCCTGGAGATATTAAGGATAAATGTGAAAGTATGAACCAAAAGTATTATAAGGTGCAACAACATACGATTGAGTAAGATAAGGCCAATGTGAAAAGCACATTGAACATGTGAACAAATGCAAGAAGAGATCCAATACCAATCCAATACCAGTATGCTTCACCACGATTTTTTAGCACTACGTAACCAATACGCCCTGTGCCTTCAGAAAGAAGAAGGAAATGACTCAAGAAAGTAAAGAAGAAGGAAATGACTCAAGACGCAACTCAACAGTAGTTTACTTCAACAAGTTTAATCTATCTAAATAACTACAATAAAATTATCTTATGATGCAAGCTTTCTATAAATATCAACCTACTGAGAAAAAAATGAAAATACCTTGTTCCACTTGGGTGAAAGCATACATTAGGGGAAACGCCCAATATCCCCAAACCCACCAATTAAGTATTCTTTCTGTGAAAGCATTCCAGACTTAGCACCTAAACTTCAATTTGAGTTTTGATCATTATACTCACCTCTTGGAATGATAAAGAAGTGCAAATGCGCCACTAGTATTTGCTATAACCATAGTGCAGCAGGCACCAGCTATTAGACGCAACATAGAAGATGACATTTGATGTACAACAAAAAGCAGTAAAGATTGCTGAAAGGATCAGGTGGAAAGTTTTTCAATAAGAAAGTCTAAATTATATTTCTTATAAGTACTTGGCATTATATCGACCTGGTAATTGCTAGTGTTAACCCCATCACATAGTATCTCATGTCGATATACAGAGTTACCTCCACTATAGACATACTTAGGTATCCTTGACACAAACATTGGCAAGGAAAAGGCCCAAGTTGCAGTTGCGAAATCTACTGCAAGGAAAACCTATTGGAATACCTAGAGGGTCAGATTTACTGCAAGAAATCTTACTGGAATCTACTGCAAGAAATCTACTGTATTACAGAACAAAACAGCAAGAATGATAACCTAGCGAAGGATTTCACTAATATTAAATTCAGTTATCAAGCTCAAGCCCACAAATCTTTCTCACATCCGGCCTTGCCATTCACGGCTAAGGCCGGGCTCACATCCTAAGACTAAGACATGTAAAGTTAAAATAGTCTATAGCTTTCATCAACAGTTTTACAGGCCACTTCAACGGGCCAAATCTCCACAACTATGTTCTATGGTCGAATATTTATGGCAGTGATGTTGGAAGAAAATTCAATTTCGTGAAACGAGTCTGGTTATATTTATCCAAGACTGATTTTTGACTAGATACTATAAGCTGCGAATGAAAAGCTTCAACGAAGTTTGAAATCTACTGTTTATGAGGAGCTGTTTGCAAGAAATGAGAGAGCAAGATGAGAGAGGTTAAACGAATATGGCGCAATAGGTTTCCCAAGAACATCAGACTTGCACGATTTAGAAGCGGCTGTAAGAGCTCTCCGGCTCGTATATATGCCTGAATGGTAAGAATATGTAGCATTATAACAGGGGTTTTTTTTGTGATTTTATACGCTTTTTGGCATGGTTTTCATATGATTTCATGGGCGTATTTCAAAAAACGTACTAATGCGTACATCTAGAGTGCATCTAGAGTGCGCACTATATTTTATGCTTTAATTCCACTTTTGCAATGGTTTAGCCTCATATTTATATAGTTTTTGTGTTGTCTCATTTTCCCCTGTAATTTTAATGGTGTAGATCAACCCTTTAGTTCGAGATCAAGGGCTCGTAATGGAAGCCCCCTTTTGCTACTGTAATTACATGCAGACCTCGAGGTCTTTGTTTCTAGGGTTCGCTTTTGATTCACATAGCAAAAGGAGCCGGGTGGGTTTGGCTACGAGCTTTGAGGAGTTCAGAGCAAAATTCACAGGACTTAATGTAAGCATGAAAGTTTCTGTTTCAAACAGAACAGGGATGTGGATTCGAGGGTGGACGTGACTAGTCTCCCCAAACAAGTAGACTGGAGGCAGATGTGCCGTGACGCCAGAAAAAGGACCAAGGCAACAAGCGTGAGTCGATCTCTTCTCCTACTTTGTAGTTTTGGCTCCTGATAGTTTATGAGCACGACCTATGATGTGGTTCTTTTCTATTTTAGTTCTTCATGGTTGGACTATTGATAAAGCTTTTGCCATGGCTCTGGCTCTTCTTGCTGGATGCCTAAATGTATGGAAAAAAAATACAGAGTAGGCCTGTTTTAAAGAGAAACGAATGGGCATAATCTCAGATTTTTGTTAACACCATCTATCTTGAAAAGTAACAATAGCAGGAGGAAAAGAGGCCATTGAAGCCATCATGGTGTGCAATGCACTCTATGCTTTACCAAAAAGTATTCAAACTAGAGCCGAAGTTGGTGAATATTACACCCAAATCTCGGCCAGATGAAAGTGTTTATCTTATTGCAAAGAGTCCAAAGATGAATTAAGTACTTTTACGATCGTAATAGGCTCCATTTCATTTCTCTTATCTTCAGGGGGCCTGTTGGGCATTCTCTTCACATCTTGCGGTGCAAGAGAAGGCATCAATAAAATAAAGACCGGTCAACTTATCGTCAGATCGAACAAGAACCGGTTGATCGTGACACGAGGGTGAACAATGGTCGCCAAGGTGGACTCATGGACAATGCTTTCCAGTTCATGGTGAAAAATAAAGGCATAGATACAGAGGCTGACTATCCTTATCTAGGTTCTGAAGCTCCCTGTAATAAGGGCAAGGTACACATTAGAGTCCTATTATCTAGCACTTTATCTTAGATGCCTAAACACTTATCATTGTTAACAGTTGAATTCTCGGGTAGTAAGTATTAATGGTTATAGTGATGTTACGCCAAACAGTGAAAAATCACTGATGAGTGCAGTAGCAAACCAGCCAGTAAGCGTCGCCATTGAAGGCGCAGGTTCCTCGTTCCAGAGGTATTCAAGAGTTCCAGGTTACAGACTTCACATGGACACCACAAATACAATTAGGTTATTTTCTTTTTTCTTGGTGGCCATGCCTAGGTTCAAATCCTAGGGGGCACTTTCAAAGCTATTTGTTTTAATAAACTATACGTCCCACACTCATTATTCTTAATGTATATTCTAATAACGAGAATCTAGTGTTCCAGTGTTCCTTGGGCTATAAGCATGGTATGATGCCTGTTTTGTGGTTCTGGTTAGAGTTTGAATATAAATTATTATGGCTTTTTGCTAGATGGATTTTCGAATAGGTCTTTAAAGAGATTCTAAGATTCTCCCAGCTCCAATGACAAGGATGATATTTTATCTTGTCTTGGTCTACATTGATGGTTGGATCCATATTACATCAATATGGCAACATCATTATGACATGCTTTTCTTTTCTCCTTTTATCAATATAACACATATAATAACATATAATAACAAGTTTTTTAATCGATCCTACGGTGCATATTCTAGTGTGTGCATGTTTCAGTTTGTCCATGTTCTAGTTTTCTAAGAATTTACGAAGATTTTCCCTTTTTATGAGATTTCCTTATTATAGGATTTAACTTCTCTTAAATTTTACGATGTTCCATTAGATTCTCTTACATTCTCTTACATTTTGTGAGATTTCTTTAGATTCTATGGAGATTCCCTTAAATCCAATGAAGGTGTCGTCATTGTTGTTATGGTGCCTGTTCCAATTTTAGCATGTTTCTATGGTGTGAAGTTGGGTCCCAAGGACTTTATGAAGATTCGCATAGATTCTTCGCGATATTGCGTAGATTCCCATAGATTACTATTTGTGGATTACACTATTTCTAGAGTATAATTTGTAGTTGACCGCCCCTTTGATATCCTAACGTGCCCTTAGTATCATTGGAGCAGGCGCAAGGGAGGATGGGAGAGCGACAAAGTTTTCAAGCCTTCTAATGTTAGAATTCCTTGAGTCTTTTTTTTAATAGTAATATATTGATGAGCTTGTACAAACGGGGTAGCTGAGTGGCAAGGTTTAATATGACCACTCTTACTCAACTCTAGAATATTATAAAACACCATTGAAGAATGGTGTTCATGTATTTGTAATTTAAGACTGGCAACCTCGACTTTAGGTGAAATGTTAATCACGAATTTTTTTTTTTTTGGGATAACATTGCATTGTTTTTTTGTCAAGCTTCTAGCACCAGTGGGGTTGGTGTCAAGTTGGAATCAATAATGGTGTTCATAGATTTCTAATTGACTTTCTCTTTTGCTTCAGTAAATGTGGAGTTTGGGAAAGCACCTCTAGAATCATATAGTCTCAAGGTGGTAGTAGGCCAACACAAAGTTGATGTAAAAAATGTTGTTGTAGTGTTGAATTGATTAAGGTAAATGCGAGAGCTATATGTGAGAGTTATTTTGTCTCTATTGATTATTTCCTAGGAAGCCATAAGACAATGAGATTCAAAATGTGTCGATAAATGCGTGAAAAGGGATATCTTAGTAATGTATC
Source organism: Isoetes taiwanensis (assembly GCA_021234155.1). NCBI lineage: Eukaryota > Viridiplantae > Streptophyta > Lycopodiopsida > Isoetales > Isoetaceae > Isoetes > Isoetes taiwanensis. The sequence continues at coordinate 83,307 of JAJEKV010000205.1, read as the reverse complement.
CAATATCCAAGTATGATTGCATGCAAGATTATGCACAAATATTCTGTTTGTTAGTTGAGACTCTGTGTGTTCGTAACATGTGGAGTTGAAATCACCATTAACATTCAACATTCAATAAAGTAAAGCTTGTTTAGCAACGGATTTGTGTCCATTTGAACACGCAAGATTTGAATAAGGGATTTGTGTCCCTTTTCGCGGCCGTAAGGTACATGATGTATCGTTTGTAATGACCAGTAGTTAAGTTAGGTAATGTCATCAATATGTTTAAGGAGGGTACTTGATAGGCAAAGGTTATAGAAGGGTCTATGATGTTGACCTAATGGAGCATGGCACATATTCTCTCGTAAAAAAAACACTGCATCTCATTTCTTGGTCATAAGGCATGGATAACATCAATGGGAGCAATATTATAGACAACTTTCATGGAATTCATCCCAATTTATTAGATTGATTATAAATCCAGCATGGTGCATACATAACTCAAAATTTATAGAAGGATCAATAGTGCTAAGAAAACTGACAAGTACTTATGGGCAAAATTTATATAAGAATCAATGATATTGACATCATAGAGTGTGGCACCATAATGCAAAATTTATATAAGGATCAAATATGTTGACATTGTAAAGTATGGCACCATACCGTGGAAAACATGTGAACAATTATTTGTGTGCTCCTATGAGCGTTGAAGAATTTCTTCTCTCATTTACGAGTATATGTAAACACAATACATGCATTGCAAAGTAGGTGCTGCTAAAAATATTTCTTTTTATGTAAGTCATAATGAAATTGTGTGCATGGCCTAGCTCAAGGGATTATAGTGACCACACATGCCAACTTCACTACGTAGAAGTACTATACGCCTCGGCTATGTTGGTTTCAGCATTTAGTATACAACAACACTTGAATCAAATAACTAGTCATCTACTAGTGGTGAGATCGTGATGATCGTGGGTCCTATAATTGTGGCACTTTAGCCTTAACACCACCGTTACAAACGATTGCTATGTACGTCACTTATCTTTTAATACTTTATCACAGGTTTTACTTATGGCAAGGTAATAATAAGCCAAGTTTCTGATCAAGATGCTTACCTAACAATAACAGAACCTGCTTTGCAGCATAAGAAACTGACACGCCACTCCGAGATTAAACAATTCTCAAGTGCTGCTACATCACCACAAGAAAATAAAAAACTTGTTTACGTAATTCTTTGTCACTGCTCAGTGAATGTGAACAACCATGAGTAGGTTCCTAGATGTATAGGTTGTGTCTGAAGTATGCACTCGAGCAAGACAGCAGAATGCCTGTATTATTGAATATATAACTGAAGAATAAATTGCGCATGGTTATATCTATGCCAGGGAAAACACATGATCTTAAACACCTTGCACTAAAGCTGACAGCTGCCATTAATCAAAACCTACCTTTTACTTGCACCACCTCCAATTGTTTTGAGTGCCATCTAGTTCATGAACCATTAAGTTATGAAGTCCATTTGGTCTGTTGAAACCTGCATGTGCACAAAGCGTAAATATCCCACTTCACATAGCTTTCTTGAACCTTATTGCAGCTTGATTACCTTCCCAATAAGCGCTGGGGCCATATAGTTGTGAATGTTAGCAACAGCCTGTAAAGTTTAATGACATTCCATGTAAATATTCTCAGTGTTAATCATTTGAATGACAAACCTTGAGATACCCTTACGAAGGTACTCCTTTCCTCCATCTCTCCATTCAAATGCTTCGTATAAAACACCCTCATTGCTCACTTTAGCTACAGCTTTGTAACACTAGCAATTTTCTTTGTATAAAACATACAATATGGGAAACAAAAATGGTGAAACTTATGGTTTTCCAAGCAGTTAGTTTTGGAATTAAACCAAATTAATTGTACCACTGGCAACTATTGTGGCCTGTTCATGAGAAACATTACAAATTTGAACCAGTAATAACCTAACCTATCTTGTTGAAAATTGGCCCATAGCTTTCCTAAAAGATGGAAGAGAATATAGCATTATCCTATAACTAGAAGCTTGGGTTCTTCTACAACACCGAATGTTCCTGGCTTTCCAAGACAAAGCAGTCATTGACTAATGCCTACCATGGAAATGAATAGAAAGAAATGAATAGTGCTGAAACAAATGATATCTTGAAGCAACAATTACTTACAGACGACATGGGAGAGTGATGTGCACAGTAAAAATGGAGGGGGGATCTCATGATGGGATGGTCAATTTTGAGGCCACATGCACAAAAACCCCAATGTTCCATCTAGTTGATTTCCTAATTTGTGGAACTTGATAGTCATGCACATAGCATCATTCAACAGTCTAGTCTGCAACAAAAAACCACAGAGTTAGAGTAATGCTACAAACTAGGTAAATCAAAGTGTCATAAGTTATTTTCATGAGGTGCGAATGCAAGTTTTGCATAAAGAAAATGGTAGATGCAGTTTCAAAAGCGGAGAGGATGTGAAAATTTATGTGGAAATCAGATTTATGTGGCAAACTTTAAAAATGCAGCTTTGGAGCCAAACTTGCAAAAAACGTTGGCAAACATCCAGAAGATGTTTAAAAGCAACCCAGAATTGGATTTTATTGATTGTACAGTCTGTAAATCGGGTCCACAATCAACTTTGGCTTGTTTTACACCGGAATATCTGCACTGTTCAAGTAAAAGCATGGGACTTCAATACAACAAAATCGCAAATAATTCAGACACATTCAAATTCAAGACAACAAAAATGTACCATACACTAGACAAAATCTGTGGGGATTGTGACCAAAATCTGTGGGGGTCGGTAAGCACACATATAAATATTCAGAAGTAGGTTTTTGCCCCCGTTCAAAGCCGGGAGCATAAAGGGCCTGAGCCAGCAGAGAACCACCACAACAATATAAAGCCAAAAGATGCCATTTTCGTCAAGAGATGAAAATCCAGCTAATAAATATCTTCAATTCATAAACCTGCATCTCCTATTTAGATAGAATACAACAAAATTGTATTCACCTTGAGCAATTGGCAGTGTCCGGCCTCCTTGATAATCATATCCTGCATTGATTTTTTCTCAGATTGGAGTGTTGCTGGCTATGAATCGGCATGATATCAGATGATATCCGAGCGCATGTGCACCCGAATCACCCCAAAAACCGCCTCCATCTGATTTTTTGCAGCCGGAACTTGCAGTATGGCCGCCTCCATCTGTTTTTATGCTGCCGAAATTTGCATTAAGCGACCTTAGGGTAAAAAGAAATAGTTCACATTTGAAATTACCACACAACAGGTACACGTGGAATTCTGATAACAAAACTAAGCCAAGAAGAGTTGTAATCCAGACATACCGAGTTCAAATATTGGAGGGGCGTTAGAAGCAGGGCAGTCGAGACCCGGATTCAATTTATCTAACATGAAGAAATGGTCACCAAGCTGGATAAAATGCAGATCAGAGATTCTAACTAAATTGTAAAGCAGGGCTGAGAGAAGGGCAGTTGAATCTGGCAGAAAATGATACCAAACAAACGACACAAAAAGGCCCAAGCATCCAGAAAACTAGATAGGCATAAAACAGAAGATGGGGCCAAACTCAGAAGCAATGGGTAGTGGAAGCACACATCTTGCATCCCAAATGCCGGACATCCACGGGATCAGCTTCGCCAAAGCAATGCAAATATGGCCCAGCTATTGCAGCTTTACCATTGTCGATGGTGCGCTTAGAATCCCGCACTAAGCTCCAAAACCTACGGTCTGCCGAAAAAAGGGCCCATCCAATACTGAACCACACAGGATAATAACTGGACAAAAGGCGCGGATTAAACAGGTAAGAATCGCCATAGCCGAGCTTGGTTTTGGCTGGATCGATAACACCAGCCAGAATCGCAAGTCCCCAAAGGAAAAGTGAGGAGGGAAAAATACCGGCAGCGCCGTCCGATCCGTCACGCTGCGATGGGGCGAAATTAACAAACCCATCCTAGCCGTCCAATATGGCCTAGATGGCCCCAATTATCAGTGTTAGGCAGCCCTCTATAATAATATATATAAGTTAGATAGATAACACATATGAACACATATAATATCATTACGAATTTTTTCTAGTTCGTTCGTCAATTCTTAAGGCCCCGAAGGGGCCAAAATTTTTTTGGGTTAACACACAAACCATTATATCCAACACTTTAAAATTAAATCCCCCTTGAAACCCCCTTTGGTTTGGGTGCATATTCACACCTGGGACGGGGGGCGTGAGAGCCCCTAAAATTATGTTTCGCATGTACAAAATCAACACCATGTAGTATATTACCACAAATCTTATAGTATTTTGTAAAACTTGTTATATAGTATAGCAAATTTTGTACATGCATACCCCACAAACGAGGAACTTTACGTACGGTGTAGATTAAGGAATAACGGGTGAATATGCCTATCCAACTGCTCTCGATGCCCGGAGTCACCCCCCGTGTGAATATGCACCCAAACCAAAGGGGGTTTCAAGGGGGATTTAATTTTAAAGTGTTGGATATAATGGTTTGTGTGTCCTTCGCTAGATTGGGTATGGTGGTGCAACGTGGCGTGAGAAGCTGCACATAGATTGCGGCGCAGAACAAGAAGAAAAGAAAAAGAAAAATTACAAAATGATTTATATATGTTTTGATAACAACACAACATTTCTAATATCTGGACCAAGTAGCTTATCATGGAGGCAAACGAAATATACAGAATTAATATGATGGCAGCATTTTGCTAGACTACCTTCCCTATTTGATTCATACACGTCACAATTATTGAATTTTGCTATTGTTATATAGTGTTATTTCTGCTATGCACTCTATGTTTCTAGTTCACAAGAGAATTCAAGTGTTGTAGAGATGGATTTCAGTGCTGAGGTCCTTCAAAATGTGTGTACCATGTTGTTTTATATACTAGCTTATTTACATTGTATTTTAGCTAAGCTTAAGAATACAACTATGTTGCAGGTACTTGATCCAATCATGAAGCTGTATTGGTAGAAAAACTATATTGGAGACAAAAAAATAGCCCCTCAGCATTGGTGCAAAATTTTTTGCTGGTGGTTCTCCAGAGTTTCCTTCCTAAGTAAGTGTACTTTTCATGTATTTTGTATACTATAAAGCAGTCAAGCAAGGCAATCTGTCTGAAAAAACATTATTATTCCAAGCCCTTTCTTCCAATTGCTCATATAATGGATGACTTATATATGTCTTGATATACTTTTGCAAATGATGTAAACATGCCTATGTAATCATGCCTATTAACTTAAGGCATAAAAATGCCAAAGAAATTTCAATTTTAACTTCCTGAATTTATTAGAACAAATGTTTTGTCATTCTGAATATCTTTTGGAGGCTGTCCGCAACTTTTTTCCCATATATATTAATGTTTGTGCATCTTCCCCATATAAGGACCCTTGTCAGATTACTACAATTCAACAAAAATATTTGAAACTACAATTTCTCACACCAAGTTTCAATTTTCATTGGTGGAATGTGAAATTTAACCAAATATGTGGTTGTTTAGATTGAATTTCTTTTTTGGATTTCTTCATGTGCTGCGCCGGGTGGAATAATGTTTGTCCATTTTTATAAACACATTGCATGCATTTGTTGGTCATACGGTTTAATGCTTTTTTACTTTTTAGGTTCCTAAGTTTACTGTCATTTTCAGTGCTTTATGAGGGAATTCTAACATATTTATGCATTGCATTGCAGGTAGCATTTGGCCATTAGTCTCTACGGGGTTTTAGGTTTCCATATGCCTTCACTTTCTGCCAAAGAAGAAAAATCCTCTTCCACATGCCGCCACTTCTCCACAATGAATTAACACTGGACGCAGTTTTCCATATTTTGCTTTTGTAATGAATTCATTTTCTTGGCAAATCAGCTGAGGAATGATCGAACATATTAGCTGTTCAAACTTGGAAGTTTACAAGCGATCATGACTGCTCAGCTTGCAACTGAGAAGTTCCTTTCTTGCTTGATATTTTGTCTATATAACATTGGCACTTGGTCCATATAACATTGGCATCTGAGCAGGTTTTTTCTTGCTTGACATTTTGTCCATATAACATTGGCACTTTGAGAAGTCTTTTTCTTGCTTGACATTTTGTCCATATAACATTCACAATTATCTGTATTTAATTGGTACAAATGAAGGATGATAAAATCATTTTTGGGGTTGATGTTTATTAAAGATGAGTATGAAGCTAACAATATTTGCAAAGAAAGATCTTTAATGAATGAGGTATATATAAAGTAGATATACCAATGTAGTGTGTTGGAGACATGATTAAAACTGCTACAGAATCCACAAGAGCCATAATCCTAAATAGGAGGTTGATATGAATGCATGCCCGCCGGATCGTAAGCCTTGCACTCCAACAACTGCATCACCTCCGTTTACACTTCTTATTCTTTGAAACAGATCTTATAAAGACTGGTGTATGTAAGGCAAAGAACAGATCGCATAGATACAAATGCCAAAGATCAGAGGGCAGTAAACAAGAAAAGAGAAATTATCCCAAAGTAGGTAAGCATCTCCGATGAAGAATGTGGATATGCTGGGAGTTCTAACTTGCCTCATCAGCAAAATCAGTAATGGACTAAGAAAAATTATTGGTCTATGATCTATCTAAGTCAAGGTTTGATAAACTCTAGGCAAAAGAGATCTTACAGTCTTGAGCGGATATATTTAACACCAAGGAAAAATAAATGTTAACACCGTAACCAGAAAATATTGTTTGTGGAGGGCTGGCTTTGATGAGTTTATGAGGAGGTTTTGACTTTTGCTTAAAATCGTCATTGTACTATGCCCATGTTTGAGATGGGATAAGGATTTTTGTTTGACCAGAAATATATTAAACAAGCAATATGTGAAGCTTTTCAGATGGGCAAGGCACCGTGTTCAATATATTACAAATTATGATTGTTCTGACTGTTCAGATTCCCAATCCTGGTAAAGCAATGCTGCTGCAGCGCGAGCTGCAACAGAGGAGCTATATTTTTTCCTTAGGGAAGCCAGCAAAGTATCATGAGATTCCTGCTTGTGAAGAAATAAAAGTTTAGCAAACATGAAAATGTGAGCGTGTTGTATGCTGGTGTAACTCACCTTTAAAACACGCACTTCTTCTTCAAGGGATATGGCTGCTTCTTTCTGGAAATTGAAGTGTAAAATATAAATATGTGAACAGAGACATTCTACAAGCTATGACACTAAATATCTACCGTTCATAACTTACCTGCCTACTAATTTTGACTTCTAACTCTAAGCTCCGTTTTCTTTCCTCCGCCAATGCACGTATTGCAGCTTTGCGATTTTCCTCAGCTGCCAGGACCGTTTTGCGTAAATCTTCAATCCGCTTTTTCAGATCTGACTGAAGCCCAAAAGTTTGAGTCAGCATTTGGCTATTCTAGCTTTATTGAATACATGAGTTGAAGGAAACATATACCTCATCCTCTGCATTCCAGTTTCCCCGAAGACCTACTATACTAGAGCGTTTTTCAGATCTTGTATTTTTAAGTTTTTCAGCTTTATGTTCTGAATCTTGGAATGAGATGCCTGAGGCCTGCATTTGACTATTGTAATCGCCAAACTCACCTTTCAGAAGATCTTCCTCAGCAGATTGCTTTAGATCGTGGTGATCAAGATTTGTATCAATGGCGCCACGTTCCGTTGCTGCTAAAAAAGATGCTGGGGAGCTTTTCCTTCTGAAAGTGAACTTCTGATTACTCTCTTCCCAATCCTGAGGATCAATTTTAAGCCTGGAAACCTGATTGCCCTTCACAAGTCTGCCATCATGGACAACCAAGCGGTCGAAACCAGGAGTGCTCTCACTTTGAAAATCCTCCGATGAAGTGATATCAGGCTTCCGATAATAGGAAGCATAACTCTTATTCCAATATGGCCTCCGTCGGCTTACAGTGCTCTTTTGTGTTTCCTGATTGGATGATCTCTCATTGAACCATTGTGACCTTAGCACTCTTGTCTTCACGGACTGTCCATGGCCTTTCTCTTGAGATAATCTAAAATGTGACAAAAGAAGATAAATTACCAAGACAAGAACACCACTTAAGCATATTCGTCCGCTAAACTTCTTTGAATATGGGATGATAACTGTCGACAAGGTTTCTGAAATATACAAGTGCAATATTGTCTTTAATAATCATGCTTTCATTTGCTTGGCTGCACAGTCAATTCATAATATTTACCTTGGAAAGTTTTTGTTTCCCAATTCTGCATAACCTTTAACAGCTTTATGCTTGAATCCTTGATATTATCTGCCAATTTTTCAGGCGACATAGCGCTTGAAGTATCTTTTCTATGCTCCTACAAAGAAAGCAAACAATTTGCTAAAAATAAAAATAATCATTCAAGACCCATGTCAGCTTGTTGTCTAACTTACCACAGCTTCCTAAAAAAGAAAATCTGGCATGCAAACTAACAATCTATTCACATTAACCTAACTGCATTCATGACTATAAGTGAGCAGGTGAAAGCTTTTAACTTGACATCTTAGAATTACAGTGTGCATTCACTTTACTGAAGAGCTGAAATTAATCATACCAGATGCTTCAAAAGGGCATCCTTTGAAAGTGTGTCCAGACAACCTGATGTGTCAATACCATTTTGCGTTTGAAACTTCTCCAGTGCCTGTTTCGTTTCACGGCCAAAGTGCCTGATATTGTAGGACAGGGCAGCCCAATCCAATGAGAAAACATTATAAAGTTGACAAAATCACGTATATCTAATCCAACAATATTCATGCTGACCGCATTAAGCCATACAGCAGTATCTTATCATCACTCTTCTATTGCACTGAGCTTAGCACATGATGCTAAATAACTTAGAAAATCAGAAACCAATAAGTTAAAAGTAATCAGATAAAAGATGGACTCAAGAAATTCCTTTTCTAAGCGACCATAACCGTTAAGAAGCTATTATAGTCATACCCTTCTAAGATACACAATCTATCTACACAACTGTAATAAAAACCTGAGAGAAGAAGAATACCCTGTTAAGAATGTACCATGCAGGAATCCAAAAGATGCCAAAGCTTTCTAGACACAAAGAAATACAAGTAGTAAGTCCAGAAATAAAGAAAGCCATTGAAACTAAAAAATGTGAAGGATGGCATCACATTTCATGAGCAAACTTTAAAAAAAGAAAAAAAAAAAATCTGTTTGTTTGACTGGAACACCCAAAGTAATACAAGTGAGAACTAAGAAAACATTAGTGAGGTCTGTGGTAAGTAAATAGACGGTAGAAATATCTCTCATTTGACAGCATTGCACATAATCAGGCATCGTCATAGAGCCTAACCTGTAGTAGCAAAACTTGTGATCCAGAGTCACCTTCCTTCAAATCATTTGAATCTTTTAAATTTCGAATTTCCAGGAACTCAGCCTCGGAAATATGAGATGAAAAGGGATGCCTAAGCTTAAAACTTCCCCTCTCCAACATACTGCTCCGAAGAGATTTCTCCATTTTCGCATTGGAACCTTCGACAACAGGCCAGGAACCATGCTCCTTCTGCTGAGAGCTTCCATAACTTTCTGTTATGCCTTGAATTTCACCTCCGAGTCGCTTCAAGCGCCATTTTATGCTCAAAGATGATGAACTCTCGGAAATCGGCAATGAAATGCTCGTTTTCTCATTACCTTTCCGATTATGGCTGCCCAAGCCGGCATGAGGGAGTTCATTATCCGACTTTGCTGCCTTCCGACGTATATCTAAACCTAAAACACATTCTGCTTTGCTTGCATCGTCGAATGTACAATCAAATACAAGATTCCAGGATCCTAAAAATTCCGACTTTGCTTTTAAAACCTCTTCCTTGATCCTGCCATGGCCGCCTTCTGCACAGCAATAAACGCACCTATTCGCACCTCCAACAAAATGCAGCTGGCCAACTCTAACAACTTCAAAAACCTTAAAATCAGAGGCTCCGGTGTAGAAGCTCCTCCCTCCAAAGCCAAAGCTTTTCTGGAAGCTCCACAATTGACAGCAACAGCGAGCCGGGCCTCCCAAAAGAAGCATTATGCGACCATGGAGCGGGGCAAAAAGCTAGGAAAAACATGGTCTAATTTTGCAACTAAGCTTCATTTGTTGAACGGGATAACTTATCTGGATGTGCCGGAAAGGATCGAGCTGCAGCTGCGGAATGGAAAATATAGAAGAATGCTTCATCTCGCCGGAGCTGCAAAAAGAAGGGCTGAGGGCCCAACGGTCTTCTTTGGATTCGCTGATTCATATAATTCTGTGTAGGATAATGTTTGTCGAAAATGCTCTTGACCCAAACCCATGGCCCAAATCGTGGCCTAATCAATAATGTGGCCCATCCAAAGGACAAATTCAATATTCCTAGCATATTGTGTGTTGATTTCAAGACCACTAAGATTGCAATGGTTCTATTCTATGTGATGTGCTTTGTGATAAGATGATATTTTTGGTCCATCCTTTGTTGTTGTTTGCTTTATTTGGTTTGTCGAAAGAACATGTTAAAACATCATCAATTGTGTAGCCCCAGATGGCCCCCTCTCTTTTCCAGGATGTCAACCAAAAACTTTCCACATCTGTGTTGTTCCGCCACTTTTGGCATTTTTACTTGCATCTGATAATCTCACCATGCATTTTGGGAGCTTTATTGTACATTCTGGCAATCTACCCTCCATTCCAATAATTTTACCTCCTATGAGTGTTGTTTAACTTGTTTTCATGTTTGGACTATGGAATTTTAGGATGCATTTCGGGGGGCCATCCTTGCCTCCGCCTAACAGCGTCAGCATGGATTTCTTCCCGAAATGTCGATTGCTATATGATAATTTACTATTCTTTCCACTCCAGCCAAATGGGGCCCTTGATGCTTTAGACCAGACTATGAAGAATAGATATGGCATTCATTAATCATGTCTTTAGCTTGAAAGTTTATGTTCATAGTTGTAGCATCAGCAATAATGTTAGTTATTGTTTCCATATCAACATCAACAAAATTTAGACCTCCATTAGTTATGTACTTTCTAATTATTGTTGAGGTGGATTCTATATTTCTTTGGATTATATTATGATTTTTTAGAATTGGGATGGTTTGCAAACATTCCTCACAATAGATATTCTGATTATGAAAAGTCAAAGCCATTGTTTTGAACAATATCTATGTCTTGGGGCCAGATTCCACTTGACTCTGTCACTTAACAATAATCCAATCAGCGAATACTGGCGCTTCTTTGTTGATTCCGGTGGAGGCAATTGGCAATTAACATAACGCTCGTCTCAAAATTAAAATGTTGCAAAACGTTGGAGTCTAATTGCCAAACTCCAAGATTAAAAGATAGCGAAACTAGCTAACATTTAGGACGGTTTCAAACTACCAACGCTGGATTTGAAGCCATCTATTCTTGTTTCTTCAGTCCACGGTCCGATTTTCAAAATCCATTTCTTTGAAACTGCCTGTCGCTGCTCAATGGAATCGTAGATGATAGAAGAGGGATGGAGGTTAGCAATTACAGAGAACTGCCATCACCGCAAGTGGAATCTAGTCCTTGTATTTCTTTTGAATAATTTATCATTGTTTGTCTTCTAATAAACTGTTTATAGCTAAATTTCTTTAAAGCTAAATCTCTTTCGTTGGGGGGAGCATATCCTAGGATATGCTAAAAATCATGCAATTCTAGCCACTATGTTGGAAATTCTAAATTCAAAATACCTGAAATACTTGTTTGACCTTAGATTTATGTTTACGTCAAAACATGGATTTGTGTAGTAATGCCCTTAGGGGCATGGTCTAGTGGCAGAACCTTAATTTGCCACACCCGAGGTCATGGGTTCAAGTATGGCCAACTTCGGTCTAGTAATGGAGACCTTAAAAATCTATTGTCCAGATGTCACGGGTTCAAGTATGACCATCTATGGTAGAGACTTTAAACCTGATCATATACAAAGTAGTATAACGTATCGCTGCTAGGTAGTGGATTGGCTTCCATGTGATATGTAGAACAGCTCCTAGTATAAAGTATCGCAGCTAGGTAGTGGAAGACCTAGATGATCATATGCAAAGCAGCTCCTAGTATAAAGTATCGTGGCTAGGTAGTGGATTGGCTTCCATGTGATATGTAGAACAACTCCTAATATAAAGTATCGCGGTTAGGTAGTGGATTGACTTCCATGTGATATGTAGAATGTGGTGTAGCTAGTATGTTTGTATTATCACAAAACATGGTCAAACCACGGTATTGGGAAATTCTAGAAAATGGGCAGAATATCTATATTGCGGGCTGTTATTTCCTGCCATTAAAGCAACAGACATATAAGATGTATGGCTTAGATATAGATGACCCTTTTCTAACACTGGAACATGATATCTCATGTTTTTTGTCGTTGGGCAAAGTGGTACTCGTGGGCGATTTTAATGGCAGGACAGCTAGCAAACAAGCAGCAATATCCAGTGATTGTGATGGGGATCCTATATGGATGGAGCAATTGGATGACACTGAAATAGGGGAAGTAGGATGGAATCGGGTCTCTCAAGATCAGGACTAATGGCTCACTCCTATGGGGAATGCTTTGCTAAGTATGTGTAGTGGCCTGGAGATGTTAATTTATAATGGCACAAAAAGGTTTCTTGATACAGATAAATGTACATGTCAAGGCAAAAGTGTGGTTGATTATTTTATAGCGCCAGCTTATTTTGCAGACCAGGTCATAGACATGCAAATTCTGGAGGAAAGGAATGAATCTGATCATGTACCTATTATAGCCAACATTAGGGTGTCTGGAACAATTTGTCAACAGCCAGTGCATATCACATCTGGTAAGATTTATGTTGATGACAGAAAGGCAGAATTGTATTTTTCTGCGTTTGAAAAACGCATAGAAAAGATGGCATGGCCACATGGGGCAGATGAGATGAGCTCTACTTTGACGTCTCTTATACTAGAGAATGCTAAAAGCTGTTTTACATCAGCACGCAAGCAAAAAGAACTTCCTTGCAATGGGTGCTTTGATGCGAAATATAAAAAGAAAAAAGAAGACAGTACAAACTGGCACATGGGGAGGAACGGTTGCAATTCATTAAGGAGTTTAAAACTCTAGCGAAGATAAAAAAAAAGAGCCTTTTTGCAATGCAAAGAGGAGGAGCTGGTCCAATCCTTGCTTAGTTACCCATATGGATTTTGGAAGAAGCTTAAGCAGGGCAAATATGAAATACCACGATTGCAAGTGGAGGATGTGATGCATCAGGTTAAAAAACTGTACCATGTGGAGGGCACAAGTGACGATTTGGGTATTGTGCGGGGTGGTTTCACCTTTTCCATTGAGGATGTACATGATGGGCTACAAAAATTGGCAAACCGGAAGGTGCCAGACTCCCTTGGTTTGATGGCGGAATTACTTAAATGGGCTGGGCCACAGATGGTGGATGCACTAGTAGATCTACTAAATATTGTTGCTAGAGATGGCTTCCCTAATACGTGGCAAATGAACAAGGTGATACACAATCCATAAGGCAGGTGACAAAAGTGATCCCAATAATTACAGAATGATTATGGTTTGCAATCTTTTTGCAAAGCTTTACGCCACCATAGTAGAATCCAAAATCAGCATATGGACTGAGCAGCATGATCTCAGGGCCAATGGGCAAGCAGGTTTTAGACCTCGAAAGTCTACCATCGACCACTTAGTTACTTTCGAGCTATGATAGACTCTGTCAAGGGGAAAAGAAAGTCACTTTTCGCTGCATTCATAGGCTGTACCAAAGCATTTGACACAGTATGCAGGAGTAATTTATGGGCTAGTTTGGGAAGAATAAAGGTGCCCCATGCATATAAAGATGCGGTGAAAATGCTATATGAGAAAGTATGGGTGCAACTCTCATTCCCGTATGTGAATGAGTGTAGCGAGAAAGTGGATAGTAATATTGGAGTTAAGCAGGGTTGCCCGCTATTTCCAACACTTTTTGGGATATTTATTAATGAGCTGGAAGAATGGGTTGCAAGTCTAGGTGATGGGGACACCACACTTGCTGGGTATGTTATTCAGCTGCTACTCTATGCTGATGATATTGTGTTGATTGCACGCAGTAAAGAAGGGATGCAAAGGCACCTAGATGTATTGGCTTCTTTTTGTGAGGCCAAGGGTTTGCACGTGAACCTGAGCAAAACCAAAGTGATGATATTTGGTACAACGCTAGGTAAGAACTATGAGTTCATCTATAAGGACAGCGTGGTTGAGATCTCGACATCCTATAAGTATCTGGGCTTAATCGTGGACAAACATTTTAGGTGGAATCAGACAGTGGAGCAAAGAATAAATGGGGGACACAAAGCCTTTTTGCAATGCAGAGGAAGTGTGCGAAGCAAACATATGGAAGTTTAGCTTGAAGAGGATGCTTTTCAAAACGTTAGTACAGGCAGTGGTCCTATATGGCTATGAAGTTTGGGGGCCAGGACTGCCCCTAAACCAATGGCAAAAAATAGAGAAAGTGCAAAAGAAATTCTTACATGCGGAATTGGGTATAAAGGTACAAACTCCATATGAAATAACTAGTAACGGTGCCCAGCATTGCTGGGGGTAATTGGAGAACTTATAAATGTTGGGAACTTGTTGTGAATGTAGCAAATCATTTGCTAAGTTAAAAAAGACTCGAGAGAAATGACATGCAAAGATATGATGATTGTAAACAATTAATGACTTTCACCATACACTTATAAGATTTGTTTTTTGGTACTAAACACTGTCCCATATGAAAAATGGACTATCCCACCTATAGGTCATGATAATATGCATCTCCATTATTCTAGCCTTTGAGGACATAACATAAGGATTTTGAGGAATCTATATGGTTTGGTGATTGATTTGCTAAAATATTGGGTTGCCTTTCAAGTAATCATGGTTGTCCATGGTACCACATGATCATGTAGCATCTTATTCTCGTGTAAGTATAGACCAAAAATGAAAACCATGTGGACCATGAAGGTAGATGCATTAGAAAATGTTCCAGAATATGATACAAAGAAAATTGATTTTACACTTGACGCTTTCATTTGCAATTGGAATAAGGCGCAGGGCAAATTTCACAAAAGTTGCACATATCAGAGACATTTGATGGTTGTGGAAGGAAAGAAAATCAACTTTTGTTGTTATGCTACAACAGTCTTCAAAATCTATAAATGAAGCAAGAAAACAACGAAGCAAAAGAGTGTGTCGCAGGCAAGACAAATCCATGCAACAACGTTAACTCTGTACAAGATCTATGTGAGGGAAATGTTTAAGAGATCAAAAACCCGGCAAGTTGTGCAGGACTCAAAACCCCATGCTATTTTGAGAAGAATGTTATAATCCAAAAACAAGAAGCCCAACAATACGAATGAAAATGACAAAGGAAATGAGGAGCTCAACATGTCGAAATGAAAACCAAACCATGTGAAGAAAAATTGATCCCAACAATATGAAGAAAAAATCGATCCATATGAGATGAATTAAAAACACATTCGAATAGGACTCAGAAAAGAAATTCGATCTATATGATATGAAATGCAAACCCTTGTTGCCTTATCATACAACCCAACAACCCGAATGACAACGACAAAAAGGGCCATACATCCATATTGGACGACAAAAAGCTTGAAAATTTCATTTTTGGTACCATATAACAAGCTACTTGCAAACCCAAATGGAAATATCATAGCATATCATAACAAGGTAAGCAACATAATTGTCAGGAGATATCCCTTCCCAAGATGAACCAAGCAATACAAAACTTACAGTACAAACAAACTGCATCCTTTCCGAACAAGCGCACCGATATAAAAAATAGTCAGGGTGGGAACATTGCTTCAACGGTGAGATCTGCAGCTCCTCAAAAGACCCACGAAGTAAAAAAAATAAAGGCCCTCCATCTCACACAAAATATAAGTAGGGAATAAGCACCCAGTAGCCGTCAATGAAAGAAGAAATTTTGGACAAGCCAAATGCCTAAAACATCTAGCCTTAATGCCATATTATAACAAACTAAAAAGAAAGGGAGAAGCAGGGACCCGGTATCCCCCAGCTAGGGGGCAAGGGAAACCAAGACCGGTAATCCCCGGCAAAGAACCTGCGCTGCGACAGCTACAGAACTTTGAGGCAGTTCCGGTTACAACCAAGAGTAGAATAAAGAGAAGATTATGCCAGAAAAATTATGCGGCTAGGGCCAAAACAGAGAGAAAAGGTGCCAGGGACTAGCAAATCGGATTCAATAGCTGAGGCTAGGAGCAGTGGAATCGGCCCATCAAATGTAATCGATTCAGCTAGGGAGGAGTAAAGGAAGCCAAGGAAAGAGCCAAGCTAGACAAGAATCGATCCAGAGCCCAAGCTACCAGCAGACTAATAGGAGAAAAGGAGAAAATCAAACCCATACGAAATCCGGCAGGGGAAGGTTATAAGCAGATCCCCATTGCCAATCGTTCTGGCAGAAGGCAAACCGACCTCTTTTATACCACGAAACCGGATTGCAGACTGTGGAAGAAGTAACTCAGGAAACACACAAGAACTAACTCAAACAAGGTGTTGCGCACGAGGGGTTGCCCTTCGGTGACGCGAAAGTGTGGTTTATGTTTCATCGTTTGTTTTCATGTAAACTGCAATCTGGATGAGAGCCATTGTGTTATTGTAATTTTGATGATGTTTTTATAGTAAGATCAAATTATCATTTGAGGATCCAAGACAAAAAGTAAACAGTAGGCCCCTAATTTAACGACTAACTTAAATACTTGGCAACTTTTTAGCTTACTCTGTACTTCGTATTGTGCCCCATACCGATCGTAAGCCCATAACTATGCCTTCAAAAAACCCTGCCCCGAAGGTTTTCTAAGAAGAAACCTTGAAAACAACACCTATGAATACGTATGAAAATCGATATATCAAAACTAGACAAGGATGGGATGATTGGTGCAAAACCTCCATGACATAAGATATTAATATTGCCACAAATGGATACATATGCGGCTGACCAGCATATCCTAGGTATATTCTAGCATATACCTAGGATATGCCACAAACCCATATAAGCAAGGGTTTGCCCCCATAGGGGCAACCCAAAAATAAACAAGGTGCTGCGCACGGAGGGTTGCCCTCCATGGCCGGAGAGTGAAGTGGCTTAAGTTGTAGTTGTAGACAATAGAGTGTTTGAATCGAAATTGCTATTTTAAGACATTGACATTTTGTGAAGGTGATGGTACGCATTTGCATTACTAAGTTCTGCTTAGGTGTTATTGGAGTAGGATGTAGTTGGACATATGGACTTTGGGATTTGAGCGCAAGGTATTGGTGTTTGGTGCTTGGTATGGAACTAGGATGGCAGAAGCATAAGGAGAAGTGTAATAAAGGAGAGAATGGATGTACATGTTTTGTGGACGTTTTGTTTTGTGAATGGGTTGGGCAGAACAAGTTGCACGGTTCTGTTATTCATGTTGCATCTAATGTTGAAGCAACACATGTCATATTGCCTAGGCTCAGCGATGACCATGCATCAATTAGGTTGCAACTGAAAAGGAGAATGGCAGACACATACCCGTACATGGAAGGACCAGTGAATCCAACTCTCGTGATGCAAGCCATGCACTACCTTCATAAGCAACCCCTGTATGTGGAAGGCGCATCAGGATGACGGGGCTAAAGAAGGTGTTGCAAAAGCCGAATGATATGATTGGCAAGGTCGTTGACTTCGTATGCATCACTCAGTTCCACCAGAGAGGAAGCCCATATGACCACACGTTGTTGTGGAATGAAGGCGCCCCACAATACCCGAACGCACAACGAACAAGTTCATCACAACGGACATCGAGCTGCTTCCAGACGCAAATATAATCACACTGTTACTGGACGCCTTTAAAACACATGCAGCTCTAATCGTGCCTTTATACATGTTCCTGAACACCCAAGAGAACAAATCATTTGCTTCACAAAACGCATTTAACAACTCCAGAACTCTGTAATGTTCCAACACCCATAATCTCATCACGAAGATGCTTGACAAACCTGCAGTGCCGATGGTTTTTGCTGTGATTTTGCGCTTTTGTTTATTTAAATACATCTTAATCGATTTATCCCAAGTATGCCATGGAAAAAGATTTTTGCCTGTGTTGGCACTAGCATCTTAGCATGCTTAACAAACCTGTAGAGCCGATGGTTTTTGTTGTAATTTTGCAGTTTTTGTTTATTTATGGTTATGATTGAATTAGTACCACAAGAACCCATAATTAATCCCTTGATGTTTTAAAGTTCCCAAACAAGCCCCAAAAATTGGTCTCTGTTAAATAGCAAACAAAACAAGCTTTAAAAAAAAGGAAAAGAAAAGGGCTAACATGACCTGATAATGAACAAGGATGTGTTGTTAATGATCAATTCTGCTTTAGTACCTGAATAGAATTTGTAACATCGCTGTTAAGAGTACTGCCAAATGACATTAACTAAAATACATTTCAAACTGAGTCACACTTTATGAAGTTGTCAAGATCTGGAATTGCCCAAAAAATACACAACAGGACTTGGAGATCAGCATCACTCTTATCTTGTCTTTATAGTCATCTTAAGGGAAGAAAGCAGAGTTTTATGGCTATCAATACTTGGTAATGAGAGTATACAATGATGAGAAGACAATGGTATTTCTTGTAGAGGCACTTCAGATTCCCAGGTTGACTCTGCAGCAGCATATCCTTTGCACTTAACTAGATATTTCATTTTTGTTACCCCTTGAATCCGTGAAAACCGCGTATCCAAAATATTTTCTGCTACAAAGCATCACTTTTACAGGAATGTAATCAACAACAGTTTCAAGGGAATGTTGTAACTGACTAGAGTCAAAAGTTTCATTTAATCCCCATGCTTTTAGAACATCTAACATGTGAGACCCCTTAGCCACAAAAGTTATAATCTTAAAAGGACCACAATAGTCAGAGAAATAATTTGTCAAAGCTGGAAAATGCATGACCATAATCTGCTGGGAGGATCTTCAGCAAGACAGAATCTCCTGGGCGGAAAGCAACAGATGGATCTGTCAGCTCTATAATGTAATTCAATCTCCATCAGTTTTTTCATCTCTTGCAATAAAGCACCATCATCAGTCTTAATGCTGTTTGAAGAACCTGATGGGAATGAAGCAACATCAAACCCATATATTTTTCTCAAAGGAGAAGCTCCAGTTGCAGAACTGGTAAATTTATTATATGCACTCAATTAAATGAGGATCATTTGACCATTCACGTTCATGACATACTACATGTCTTCTTACAAGTGAGTCTACAATTCTTCCATTTCTTTAATTTTGCAGCTTTGGTCTTGCAAAATAGCATGTTAATGAAACTCGTATTGTATCGCCTAAACCATCCTGTGAAACAAATTCTCATTCTTATTAAACTGTGAATTTATAAGTTACATACAGCCTACTGGAATCAAGAGTTTCAGCTAATCAAGGCACCTGTAAAAGTGCACCAATCCCAATTGACGACTTCATCCTCCCGTCCTCGCCTTCACCCGCTTCAGTTACTCCAAGGTGCAGTGGATATTCCCATCCATTTACATACAGCTCCGCAACAAGCAGGCGATATGCCTCTACCATTATGACAGGTTTGCTTGCTTTCATAGAAAATAGGAAATTATGGAAGTCCAGCTTGCGACAAATTCGAGCAAACTCAAAGGCAGATTCTACCTGGAGAAGAAGTGTAGTTAAAATAGTTTTTAAGGCAATGTAAACTTGTAGAGCCTCTCAAAGATTACGTTTATCCATCAAAAATCATCTGAAGTATCTGTATTTCTGTTTAGAGATGGTGCTGATGTATACACAAACAAACTCACCATTCCTCTTGGAGAATCACCATAGTAACTCATGATACGATCTGATAAACTGCCATGATTTGTGCCTATTCTCATGGCCCGTCCATACTTCTTACACTTTTTCACTAAAGGGGAAAATACCTGTAACAATTAATATGAACAGCATCAGGTGACAAATGTTGCTCACCCTTTCTTTACAAGTGTATCCTTTATGCTATAACATGCGTCTACCTCCTTCTTTCCTTGCACTTTGATTCTTACGATGTCTGCGCCCTTATCTGCAATCCTCATTACCTGCATACACGGGCTTTATTTCCTTGCTACAATGTGGAGCATAGCAACCTATATGGTTGAGGTACATCAATTTCTCTATTTTTTCTATAATCAGCAAGCATTCAGATATTTTCAAGTAAGTGTGCACGAAAATGCACATTAAACTTATAGGATAGAGGAAACCAACGTGAACAGCAATATGTGCCAATGAAAAGCTGTTAAAACTGCCAGGCGTGGAGGAGCACCTCACTCCCTTCACAACTCACGACTTACTAACATGACAAACTCCTTATTTGGCCATAAAGTACAACTCAAACAGGCATCTTATGTAATTCGTGCACATTTTTAAGACGTATAACCAAATCAAAGAGCTTTAGAATTGTTAACACATGGTGTAAGCAAACTAATCATATATTCAATCCACCTGTATCTACAAGGGAAAAATACCATGACCAATTACTATTAAAGGTATAATTGTGCCAGCTTGCAAAGGGCATAAATTATTTTTGTGCACCTATATTACAGTCATAGGGGCCTGTAACAATCATACTGGCTATCAAGTTACCTGTTCAACAGTTGCATCAACGTCTTTACTGTCCATTGTGCCTATATTACAGTCATAGGGGCCTGTAAGAATCATACTAGTCATCAAGTTACCTGTTCAACAGTTGCAGCAACATCTTTAGTGTCCATTGTTGTCATTGTTTGGACACGAATGAATATTCACTGCCAACTGCCACGTTCCCAACCATTACAGTGGATGCTTTTCGACGGATTGTCTTATAGATCGATTCACAGTACTTCTGGCGTGGCACTGCATTCCAGAAATGCATTTATAGACATTTGAGAAGGATGAATGACTGGTTATATCCAGAAATATTAAATGTCTACATAAAGCAGCGAAACCTCATGAAGGAATGACTACATTGTCTACTGATTCTTATGCTGCAGGTGTAATGTTTCAGTTGTATATTAACATATTAGAAAAAAAACATGACATTAACTTAGCAATTCAAATTGAATTAGCAGAAACTTAAGCCTAGACTCACCCAAAAGAGGGCTCCCCTGAGAAGCAGGTTCCTTCTCTGCAATCTCGGAGGCTTGACTTCTGGCTTGCTTACGATGATATCCATGATTTTTCTTCTTATCACTTCCAAGCTGAATGCGACCAATACCTGTTGAAGAGACATTAAATATTCTGAAGGATTTGGGACTCACTCCTTGGTAACTCCAGAAGATGGATGTTATTCTTCATCGGATTGAAGCGCCGATCCCTGCCTTGCCAGTTACCCGGTTGGCTTCAAGAAATGAGACGTGGAGTCCTTTACCAGCTGACCGAGAGTTTACAGGAAATAGGAGGTTTGGAGCAGTCACCAGCATATCCTAGGGATATTCTAGCATATACCTAGGATATGCCAAAAATCCACATAAACAAGGGTTTGCCCCCCTAGGGGCAACCCAAAAATAAAGTTAGATTTCCATGTGCATGGGTGTTGTATGTGTGCAAAAGAGGAGGATGGGAAAATTAGATTCCATGTGCGTGGTAAACCTAATTTTGTGTTATTGAAGAATAGTACATACTAGATGGATTCCATGTGTTGGGATGTGCTTCAGCCATACAATAAAGTAGTCTTAAATAGACTCAAATTCCTCTTAAAAACGGCACACCTTAGTGTGTGCAATGTCACGTTGGCAACTAAAAGATGCTACCCTTTATATGAGATTTGTTTTTTATTTCTTCAAACTCGACTAGATTTAGAATCAGAAAGATTGAGACGCAAAATCTCACTCGATGGCAAGGTCTTAAGTGGCCTCATCATTTGATTGTCCTCATGATCCAAAATCTAAATTCATTCCGCATCTTTCATGACTTTGATACTCTTCACTTTCTAAGGCATTTGCTTCATGCTCTGCAACTACGGCTCTGCCACTGGAGATGGTCCTTCTGTCTTTCCTAAGCATATTTTTGTCCAAAATAGACGAAGGATATATGATTAAATTCTGATAAGAACATTGAATGTTCTATCTGCTCTAAATCTATCACATCTTTCAGTCCTCTTAGCCCATTTGATTTTCCTCTGCTATATGACTTAAGCATGGACATTATGTTTTGAGAATACTAAATCTTTCTCAAGGAAAACACATTTATTTGCTGTGAGCAGATCCGTCTAGAGATCCTTCTAGCTTCATTCATCATTTATCCCTGTTTCTCTGCAAGAAGTAGGAACCTTTTCCTGCATGCAAAAGCAGAATAGATCAAATTTACCTTATGCATGTAATATATCCACGATAAAGTTATTAAAGGTGGTTGCATAACCCTTCTTTACATGTGCATTTAACATTTGATATTAACAATCACTGATCAAAAACCTGCCGGTAATGACGATCTAAGAATATTCAGAAAGAAAATAAGAGGCTGGCTTGTAGCCCATTCTGTTCAGGTGAATCAATATGAATTAAATCCACTGTAGCTAATATAATGCAATGATCCCAATATAAAAAAGAAAAAATAGCAAACAAGTAAACTAGCAGAATTAAATAGTTCCTAGGTTTTCCTCCTAACTGTGGTCTTCCCATTCAAATAGCTTGATTTCATGTGCTATTATATCTCTCAATTAGATAAAAACATTCAGAAAGTAAGATGTTTGACTTATCAATGTAGCAGCCCAATGCCGCACAAATCCTGATAGACAATACTTGGAAATTGGCATAAACTTAGTTTGCTAAGGATGACAAACTCATTCAGTGATGAAGCTGCCAAATGAGGTTATAGCCCAGAACAAAGAATTTATTGGAAAGTTCCGAACCGAGTAGAAAATGTTCTTGTCAAAAGAGCTAAAGCATGGGATTAAGGTTGCTTGAAAAGGAACACTATCTCAAAGTATGTGTACTATGCACGCATGACATGGGCATGCAGCCAAAACTAAATTCTGGATGAGAAATAGCATGGGAGAAGGAGAGCATCTTTAACGTCCAGTGAGATTGTAAACCTTAAGGAAATAGAAACATACCTATGTCGCATGAGGATTCATAAAGAATTCTATGGGCATCATGAATATATGGATGCAGCCAATTTTCCAATCCCAGCAATGTATTTTCCTTTGAAGCTTCCTGTATGACATATTTTTGAAAAATACATAGGCAAAAGAAAGAATAAGAATAAGAATAAGAATAGTTTTTTATCGTCCACTGAGACCAATCGGCCTATGGGACCCAGAAGGAGCGCAGCAAACTTATTACTGTCCGGGTTAAAAAACCCTCGCCCCGAAGGGTTTTCGAGGGAAAAACCGTGGCAGTAATAAGAATGCTGTCAAATTGTACAAGTATATATCATCATGAAATAAATGTGTATGTACATGTCAAGCGCGTGCCCAAGGACATAGCTGATCTCGCATGTCCATGACCTCCTGAAGGTATGATCCTAGCACCCGTACGGATGCCGTGCTCAATGTCACATGTAGCAGTTGGCCAGGCCTGACCAACTCAACATAGCGCGTCCGGATTTGATCATATGCTGGGCAACTTTGAAGGGTATGAGATTCATCCTCAATGACTCCCATTTGGCAGCATTGATAGAGCATGTCCTGACGTGGCTCACCAATCCATCTGCCTGTCTCAATTCGAAGATGATGTGCCCCTGTGCGAATGGAGGCAATGAGTCTGCGTCTTTTCACGGGCAAGTGGGTGCGCAGGTAGCATTGTGGGCCTCGTTCCAATGTGGGATTTATGTGGCGCTGGTAGTGTGCTGTCTTGACCTGTTCAAGGACGCTGGCATCCCAAAGCTTGCTGATGAAGCAAGCGTCAAGATATTGCCTCAAGCTATGGTGATCTGCCTCTGTTTGCACATATATGCACCTGTGCTCCTGAACATTCCATCTAGCCATCCATTGAGCTCTCTTTTCCCTCCAGCAGGCCTTGAGGCGCTGTGGCCCCATTGCCATGATATAAGCTAGTTTAGGGAGACGAGCATCGCCCATATTAACCACCTTCTGAAAATAGACAATGTGGCGATCAAGTGCTGCCCTCTGAAGAGGAAAGAATCCTGTCTCCTGCAGTAGAATTTGATATGGGACTGTGGACTTCACCCCTAGTGCTCTTACCAAGAAGGCTTTCTGCACCTGCTCCAAGTCATTCCAAGTAGCGAGGGATACTACTGGGCCCCATACTTCAACCCCGTATAAAAGGACAGGCTCCACTAAGACCTTGAGCAGGTGTGACTGATGGGTCCAATCATACAACTCCGCTCTATGACTTCCAGCCCGCCGTAACTCGTAGCCGTATGGATGTGTCCCAGTGCATAGTAGAAGGAAACTCCACTCCCAAATATTTGTATGTGGATGCTACTTCCACATTCTGCCCTCGGTAACTGAAGGAGGGGATCCTCGGCTGTCGTGAAGATGATATGAAAACCACCTTAGTCTTGGCCAAAGTTGACGCGCATATCAGTCGCTTGACAAAATGTGTCCAGGGCATCGAGATGTCATTGCATGTCTGCTAGTGTGTAAGCTAGGAGGTCCACATCATCAGCATATATTAATTGCTTGATGATCCGGTAGAGAAGGTGAGCCCCGTCCGCCCCCATTATCGGCAAGCCAGACTCTCAATTGATCAATGTAAAGCCCAAACAATGTTGGGGAGAGAGGGCATCCCCGATTTAACCCCGATACTACTATCAAATGGTTGGTTTGTCACCGCAATCGATTCAGCATCTTTCATATAGCTTTGTATAATCGCATTCTCGCAAATCTACAGGAACCCCCAGCTGTCGCAATCTTGCCCATAGTTTTTCCCGAGGCACAGTGTCAAATGCCTTCGCAAAATCCACGAAGCAACAATATAGATCCTGACGGCGGTTCCTCCGCCGTCTTCAACCGAGTTCGCAATGTGAAGATGTGGTCAATGGTTGAGTGTCGAGGTCTGAATCCCGCCGGGTGAGGGTCCGTTATCTCTACTGCCTCTGCCCGGCCCAGATCAATCTTCTTTGCCGAGAATCCCAAAGAAGCAATTTTGCAAACACCGAATCCCGACCATGATTGTTCGGTAATTGGTCGGGTCGTCGCGGGTCACCCGCCTTATAGATGGAAGCCGCTATTGGTCCACCGCAAGGGGAAGCCTTCCCTGTAATGCCTTTTGAACAAGGCGTCAAGACTTTGGTATTATGGACGGCCCGCCCATTTAAGCAATTCTGCGGCCATACCATCCGGTCCGGCTTTCCCATTGGCAAGACGCCAGTAAGCCTTGTTTCACGCCCCGACTGCGTGATTTCCAAAGACCGGGCCTTCTTGCAGGGGTAATGCTGCATGTGCACCCTGAGGGTCGTATAGCTGTTGCAAGTATTGCCTCCACTGCTCGGGAGTGATGTTCCCTGTGGGCTGTACTGGCTTTCTAAGAATCCATCGCCAGAAGGTCCTGGGGTGACTTCCAGGAGATAAAACATTTCCCTTTGATGCGCTGCAATGTACCTGGCTTTCTTAAAGAAGTTCGATTGGAGATAAAGGGATCAGAAGCTTTTTAGCAAAATGAGAATCACAGAAGAGGAAGAATCAGAATCACTTTGATAAGGTTGATAAGGAAGCATTTGAGGATTCCTGAGGCCTGGAATTTCCAAAAGGCCAAAATCTTGAATAGAAGCATTCAGATCAAGTGCTCTGCTTTGCAAAGGCCTGTTTGAGTAGAAATTTCTCCAAGGATAATCCGGCAATGGAGGCTGCAGATTTCTGGAGCTATTCCAGGATTCAACGGTGCTACTTTGGCTAGTGCTTTGATCCTTACAGGGCGCCAGAAAGTTGGCCTTGGCCTTGTTTCCTCGCAAAGCCTTTGCTGCCTCTTCTGCCGTATCAAAAGTCCCAAGCCATACTGGAGCCTTTTTCCATGGATCTCGTATGGATCGTTTACTACAAACAAAAGCAGTCAAAGTGAAGAACAAATATGCAACGTATATGTCATCCATATAATATGATCAACCCCTTTTGTTTGCATCCACTGCAATAATGGCTCTGCCAGAAGAAGCATTTGAAGCAGAGGCTCTACTTGTGACAAAGCTTTCTCATCATTCTCTTCACCTGACTCCAAAAGCATTGCCGAATTGTGTTTGTAGATTAAGAACCCTTTTGCCCTGATGCCATGCTCAGCCGAGAAGCATTGAAAAAAGGAAAGACAAACTCTTAAAACCAAACGAATCTAGCAAAATTTTGAAGATGCGAAGAAGTAGAAGCTGAGTTGCCGTGATGCCATGCTCAGCTAAAAACCATTGCTCGTAGCTTTCATACAGCCGGTTAGCCGGTTCGAACAACGGCCCCCAGCAACAGGGGTGACCGCCAATTTACTGCGAGTAGCAAGTTTGTAGCAGTTTTCAGCATATTCTAAGGATATACTGGCATATATCATGAATATGCCTAAAACCCACACAAACAAGGGATTGCCCCCCTAGGGGCAACCCAAAAATATGACAAAACCATTGCCCGGCCGCATCAAAAAGACAAGGAGCTTATCTGATTCACACGGGGATAAAAGAAAAGGAAAAGAGGGCAAGGCAGTAAACTAGAAACCACGACTCTCTCACAAAACCAGAGAGATCTAACCTGCAAGCTGTCCAAAATTCCGATCCAGTAACTGGAGTCCTAACGCATCCAAGCCGATGCATAACAAGCAGACCAAACAAACGGAATCCAATAAAAAGAACTGCTACTGAAATCATACCGTGTAGGAAATCTACTTCGGGACTGTGAAAGTCTGAGCTTGATGCAATTCGAGGGTCGAAACTTGTACAGAAAATTGTGTTCTGCAGTTGTAAGTTGAGCGTGGAAGCTGAGTAGGGTAAAACAGCAACAATATGAGAAGCTCAAGAGAACGCCGATAACTAGCACAGAGAAAAATGGGGATATAAATAGGAGGAAA
The DNA here is from genome assembly GCA_021234155.1 of Isoetes taiwanensis. Lineage (NCBI taxonomy): Eukaryota > Viridiplantae > Streptophyta > Lycopodiopsida > Isoetales > Isoetaceae > Isoetes > Isoetes taiwanensis. The sequence goes on along the minus strand of JAJEKV010000205.1, from coordinate 56,326 downwards.
CGATGATGGGCGTCCCCATCCAAGGAATGTAGGTTCTATTGCTATTGCAATAAAACCGTGGCATTAATGGAAGCTATCCAAGAATTATGCAATCGACCAGGTCACGGACTCAAAAGAAAATAACTATGCAATAAGAAGTAGATGGACCCATCACAATACAATATATCATCTGGTGCTCTAGAGCATCCCTTTGGAGAATAACAACCTTACCCCTTGCAAAAAAAAATTGATATGGGACAATACACTTGATTCCAACTACTTGAGTCAGAATAGTTTCTAAACCCATTCCAAGAACTGGTCCCACCAAAATCCTAAATAAATGTGACTGATGGAATAATTAAAAAGATTTCCTCTACGACAATTGTTCCACATTACATAATATCGTCTTCCAGCCTTCCGTCATGCATATTAGTGAATAATCCAGGTATTTGTATATTTGCAAGACTGAAAACATTCTAGAATAAGCGGATCTCATGAAACCTAAAGAAATCTCATAAAACATAAAAGAAATCTTTATGAACCCTTACAAACCCTAAGAGAATCTTGATAGCATCTAAAGATATATCACGAAATTTAAAAAAACCCAAGAAATTCTCATACTTCTTAGTTAGAAATTTTTGTACTAGACTCGATTTGAACTCTACCCCTTAGTCAACTCTCCATACTTCCATTTCCAAACACATGATTCTCTTTCCCTTGGAAAAAATATTATGAACCCTAATGGTTCTAAAATGTCCAAAGTAAATTGCGCATGCATCAATGGCTCCTCTAAAGGGCAATCCATTGATGCGTTAGCATCTTGTTTACGGTTTTGTTTCACGCTCTCTCTTTTCTCATCCAACCCGCCTCCAGGCTCTTCGGATTTAATCTCCTTGATGCATATGCTTGATGGTTTAGCCAATACCATGCTGCCGCTGTTGCAATTTCATTCAGACATCATATTCTTTATAATTTTGGTCTAACAAAGATTGACTTTTGTCTTTCTGGTTCCATTTCCTTTCTTAGTTCAATCTGTGGATTGCCAGTTTCATTTTTTATACATTAATCCAGCGAGAAAAACACTGATCCCATCCCACTTTGGTATCCCCAGCCATAGCCATGGATTTTCTTAAAGTCATTGTGCCTTCAGACCCATTCTTTCAGCAGCCACCATTTTGCAGTATAACTGGAAGAATACTTTGCAGATATGGAGAGTACCGAAAGTTCATGGATGGGGGTTGTGCTTGCAACTTTGCGTATGTGTTACACTGCGTTGGATTATTGTGAGCATTCTATCAATTGTATATGCTTAGTCAAATAGGAGCAGGAGTGTTTCGAAGTTGAACACTAACAAAGCGCCGGATCCATACTTACCAAGCATAGTACAGTTGCCAACTAATAGAGATGGCTAAATAGAGTTAGGGTTAGCTGCATCAACAAGTGCAGAATCGATTTATTGCTTCAAGAATTGGTATTTCGTCTGTATGAAGATGCTCATAAACAACAAGCAGATCTGATGTTAGCAGAAGAAAAACTTTCTTGCGAAATAGGGGAAGCAATTGTGAACGCGGACCATATGGAACATGGGACGCATGATTATGTTGGTAATTGGAGTAATACTTTTCCAAGAAACCTGTGAAGTAGCTGCTTTACTAAGCTACACCCCTGAGACTTTTAGCGAAAAGCAAGTCTGAATTTTTGGCTATTATAGCACTTATTGGATTAAGCGTTGTTTAATTGTGGCCATATTATTGATAGGCAGGCTGGGATGCAGGCCTCTGCTTCTTACAAGCAGTTTAGGAATGACAACAATATTGGTAATGCTATCATGGGCATTTTTTTCTTTAGATTCAAAATTGAATTCCAAGCATTACCTTCAGAGATAGTTGTAGCGATGGTTGCAGTATGCTTGCTTATGGCATTTTTTTTAATATGGTTTGGGCCTATACCTGGCATGGTTGCAAGTGAAAGTTTTCCAATGAACTAAAGGGCACATGATCTGAATTGGCTTTGATTCTGCAACCTTTTGATTATGCAGGCATGTTTATGTTGTATGCCATAATGGCGGCACTTTCTGCCTGTTTGTCCATCTCATGGTGCCTGAGACAAAGGGTAGATCCCTTGAAGAAATTTCTCAGTTCTTTCGAGCATTTTTATCTAAGGAATCAAAGCATAAAAAAGATGCCAGGGAGCCACTCTTGATAAGAATAGCTAATTCTTAGCTTTAGAAAACAGAAAGCAAATCCTCTATAGAACATACCACATGGTCGAATGTAGTAATTTTGTGTATATTACCATGTGAAGTTGTGAGGTTATAGAAGCACAGTTTCTTGCCATGTACACACTTAGCATGTGGGCATTTGGATGCCAACTCCATGGAGGGTGCTGTTAGCCTAAAACCTGGAATTTTAGCCTAACCTCAAAGGAAGTGTAAACAAACTGGTCAGGACCTCCAGATCACTTAGGGTGATCAATCCTTAATCATATAAAGCAAAAGAACTCAATTTCAAATGCTGGTTTTGTCAAAATCACTACAGTCCCTGAAGCAGAAAAAACTGTCAGAACAAAAATCAATCTTGCAGTCACACCCTTTAAGATTTTTGAGTTTTGGTTTTTGGTATGAGTTATAGACAAGTAGAGGGAACTACTGGTGAAAGTCTGTCTCGATTTGGATAGGGGAAGACCAAGAAAATCAATGTCAAAGTTCAGTCAAAAATTGGTCAATGCCAAAACAGAGAGCCAAAATTTGCAAATGGAGTTTGGTGATGAATTTTGAGTTGGAATTTGTGCAAATGACCTCGAGAATGAACTCTAAATCACGTGCATAGGGTTTTCTTGACAAGCAAACACTATGATATTTAATGGAGACGGACCAAAGTCTTGAATTACATCACGGTTTGTGACCAGATATATGAAAAAACTATTTTTCTTTGTTTTCTTTGCATATAAACAATACTCAATCCTATTTAAGGCTGGGACACAACTATTTAGCTGGGATTCAACTTAAAATATCTGATTTCTATTGGTCTAGACAGGCATTAATGATTTATAACTTGAGAAGATGGCAACACTATTTTTCCAGGCAAAGAATATGCATTAAGATCATAAAATATCACAGGAGTTCAGAAATCTCAGGAGAAAATATCCAAAATAATGCTTGAGAGTAACTCCCAAAGCATAGTAAGCTTCTGATAATCTAGAAATTGTCTGGAAGAGAAAGTAATAAGGAATTTTGAATTGCAAAAAAGAGAAGTTCGTGTCGTAGGTCACAACACACGATGGTCTTCGATCAAAATACGGTCAATCTTCAATCTCGAACGAGATTAGCTGAATTTGGAGTAGAACAGATCAATAAAATATCAAAGATATAGAAAGCGCCCAGATCACAGAGGTATATCTCCGAGGGGGGTGAAGAAAATGATGTCCATTCTTGGATAAAAACTGTCCCTCCCAAAAACCAGCTCGGTTGAGTGATTTTAGGCTTAATTTGAGCAAATTCCCTTGAATCAAGTGCCACAGGGGGTTCCGAGGTCTCTAAGAGGTTCAGGGAGATGATTTCGGGAGCAAAAGGGCGGGATTCAATCAGATTTGGGCAATTTGCAATTTGCCGATTTAGCGTGCCCGAAGTTTAGGGTTTTTTTTTTTTCAAAGCTCGATATATCCCACGGGCCCGAATGATTCTCGAAGATAAGGATATAAATTGAATAATCCGAAGTCAAGATGTTGAATTTGGCGTGCCACGCAGAAGGGTTGTGCCACTCGTGGTTCGAGGCCCCGCCCCGGCCGCCACGTGGACCAATGGGGGGCTGAGGTGGAATTTAGGCTGAGGTGGAAAATAGAAAAATAGGGTAGATAGGCTAGAATAGGTTTTTTGCTTTTTTTTTTATTTTTTGGCACACATCCCAAGAAATAATATTTGAGGAATTTTCCAAGGTCTTTTTGAATTTTGGAAGGCCAACATAGCTATTTTTGCCAAGCTCCAAATCTAGAGTGTTTTCAAGTCAAATTGAGATACTTGAAATTTTGCCCATTTTGACCATGGTCAATGAGTTTTCAACCTTGGGAATGGTGAAAAAATCATAGGAAGAGGGTGAAAAGATAGGAAAAAAAAAAGGCTATGGCAGGATTTAGGGAAATAAGATGAAAGTAAAATTCAAGCCTCCTTGCTCTTGAAGTTTTTCATGATCTCTTGAGAGCAATTCACAAGTGGAGGTGAGGCCAATAAAAATATAGGTAGTGAAGTAATGAAAGAAGGCATGACAAGGTGGAAATGGGGTATAAAAAGATGGAAGGAAAGTGGATATGGAATGGATGAAATGGATAAAGGATGGAAACCCCTGTAGCACATGATCTTATCTCCAAAGCTCAAATCATACCTCATAACTTTGCTCAAGGCCCTAGGGTCTTCCAAACTTCTAAAAAGGTCTTCCAATCTTCAAGGCCTAAACAAGAGCAAAATTCACCTTTAAAGTGACATCTTCATAGGTGTGACTTCCAAACCATTGGTGCAACTCCATTTAGCTCCATATGAGTGAATATGAGCAACATGCTTATAACTCCTTGTATAGCTTGCTATATCCTTTGCCCAGTCTTCAAGAAATAAGAATGTAACTAGAAAATTTCCTCAAAGGAAAGAATTAGGCTATACAACCAAGATCCCAAGGGTCTTCCAAACTTGAGCCAATTTCTTCCAAACTCTAGCAGGGATCAAAATAACACTAACTCTTACCATATGAGTAATAGGAAAGTAACTTAAGATGAAACCTCAAAAGAAACCACAAGTCTTCCAAACTCGACAAGTATCTTCCAATCTTGAAACTCTAGGTATCATGATGGTCCATGTTGCCCAAAAAGGGCAACATCTCCTCAAAAGGAAAGAATGAGGCTGGTCCCCTCAGCCTCAAAGGAAAGAAATGCTAACTGAAGGTCTTCAAAATATCAACAAGTGGTGGAGGGAATAGAATTACTCTCAGTGGTGGTGGGAAATATGAGGCGAGTATAAGGTAATGGAGAGAGTGATAAGAAAATAAGATCAAATGGAGGGTAGGACAACTCAAGACAGTGAATATGGAGAAGAAGTGGATGAACCTGCATATGACAATGATAATCAAATTAGCATGAGTGCCAAATAAAGGGATGAGTAACAATGTAGGATTAGCACTCTTAAAATTTCATATGGAAGCAAGGGCTAGATGGAAAGAGGCCAACTTAAGACAAATAAGAGTAATGAGCAAATGGACCTGAAATGACAACACTCAAAATTGTTAAAGCATAGCAAATCTCTACCCTATTTAACTAAACTTCTACTATTCAAGAAATTTGGCTCATACAACCATTGAATGTATTTCAAACTAAAAATTCAAACCTTCAAACCAAAAAAATTCAAACCATCGAGCTCGAACCCTAATTTGCTCCTCCTCCTGCTCGTGCTTTCGAAAAAAACTCGACCTCCCTTGCCGATCATGGGCTCCTTTTTCTTACCATACACCTATATCCGGGACAATGTAAATGTAAATGATTCGAGCAATTTAGGAGTGCTTCCCGAGCTTGATCCAGCCTACAGGAGTACCTATTCCTTATGGTGTAATCAGACTGCAAGAATTGCATACTGGTCTGCAGAATGGGACAATGTTTTAATTAATGAAGAACCTCTTCCTCGTGGAAATTTACTCGGTGCACATGCATTTCGAGGCAAATATATGGGAAGGCACAAATGTTGACCAAAACTACCCCGACCAAAAAAGGAACTCTACAAAAAGACATGAACCATGATCACCTTGCCATGGAGTGTTTCCTTGGGCAAAAGACTTATCAAGAGAAACTAGCAAAGACTTTGCATTGTATCGTAACACAACGGCTCTGTGGGCCAGAATTTTTACAAGGGAATGCATTCAGATGCTACATATGCACTACTTTTTTTGTGTAAGCATCATCATGAGTGACAGATGCTCAATTTGGATGTATAGGCGGGTTATACTACTCCCCACAGGGATGCTAGCAGATAGCTATGGTTCCTTGATGCTTCTCATGATAAAAGAGATGCATTTCAAACTCCCGAAAAGAGAATCTCCGAGTGAAGATCAATGTTTTTGGTACCATGAACAATTTTTTACCGGATATAATGGTCTCTTGGATGTTTGCAGATGGCTCTCCTTCGCATACAAGATTCCTACTATCCCTTCAGGGAATACCGATAGCATTGGCTTCCTATGAGAGGATCTGATCATCATGTAGAATTTGTGTACCCCTTTTTTTTTTTTTTTTTTGATCTAATAGAAATTCTCTTGCTCTTTTTTGAAATTGTCCGGTCTTGAAAAAAATATTTCTCGCTTCAAACAGTAACACACAATTAGCTCACCTCAAAGGAAAAATGGTCTTGATGGTACAAGTATTAAGAACCTTGAATACAACTAACCAAAACAACTTAGCAAATCCAATCAACAAGAATCTACAAAATTTTAAGCCTAAAGGGAAATGAAACAGAAACCAATCAAAAGAGTTTTAAATCTTCAATTTTCAACAACAATTAACCTACTCTAAGTTAAAATAAGTATTCATATAGGAGCAAAAAGGCCTAAACATGCATGTTGAGGCCAATATCTTTTCAAATGCTGGATATTTGTAGGATTTGGTAATTCCAAACTGCTTTTGAGATCCTTAAGCCAATAGGATGAACAAATGACTTCTTTTACAATCTGTAAGGGCCTTCCCAAGGATTTTCAAATTTAGATAGCTTACCTTCATTTGCAACATCCCATTTGAGCACGAGTTCCAATGGAGCCAATCTATCCTGGAGCTTGTGAGCTGCTTTAAAAGCTGCTGCACTCCTAGCCTTCTTAAGTAGATTGAAGTTTTCTGCATCAAATCTATCCTCATCCAATTTTAGCAAAACTTCATACCTGTGTTGTAATGCTTCCAAAAACTCCGCATCCAACTTGAGTGCCATTCTCAAAGAGGGAATCTCCAACTCAACAGAATAACCGCTTCAACACCATAAACCAAACTCAAGGGAGAAGCATTAGTGGCAGCTTTAGCAAAGGATTCTATGAGCCCAAAGGGCATCATATAATTTCAAATGCCAATCTTTTTGGTTTTGGCAAACCGTTTTCTGCAAAATTCCCTTAAGCACTTTGTTAGTAGACTCAGCTTGACCATTTCCTTGAGGATAATAGGCTGAGCTTTTCACATGTCTGATTTTGAGACTTGAGACAAGAATTTGAATAACCTCATTAATAAAAGTAGAGCCTCTATCAGTCAAAATTTTGAAAGGGATTCCAAACCTAGAACAAATATTTTCATGCAAAAACCTAGCAGTAGTATATGCATTTGCTTTTCTCAAGGGTGCTGCTTCTGACCATTTGGTAAATAAATCTGTGGCCACAACAATGTATTCATGCTGAGCAGAAGATGGGGGATTTATAGGGCCAACATAATCTAGCCCCCAAACTTGAAATGGGCCTGGGGACACAATCCCAGTAAGAGGGGCAGGATGCAAAATTTTCTTACCAAAGATCTGGCATTGATGGCAAGTTTTAATGACATCATAGCAATCTCTAAATAAATGAGGCCAGAAATAACCAGACCTTAATATTTTTTTGGCAGTTGTATCTGCTGCAAAATGACCACCACAAACACCTTTATGATTCTCAGCAAGCACTAAGGCAGCCTCCTCTTCATCAACACACCTTAAAAGAACACCATCCCTGTTTACCTTGCACAAAATATCTCCAATCAAAGTGTAAGTTAAACATTTCAGCCTAAACTTGTAAGCTTGACTTTTAGAAAATTCAGGAGGTATCTCTTGATATTTGAGGAATTTTCTAATAGATTGCTGCCAACCTTGAGCCTGTTTATCTGAAAGATCTTGTTCATTTGCCACAAGATTAGCCATCTCTCCTTCTTCCTGCACAACTTCTTCATGCTCAAAATAGGCAGCAGGTAAATACAAACTCGGATTATTCACCACATGGATGACCTTAACCTTTAGATCATAAGACTGGAGCCTACAAGCCCACCTATGAAGCTTGGGTTTTTCCAATTTCTTACCATACAAAAAAGGCATGGGATTCTCACAAGCATATAAACAAGAGCTTGGGATTTTTGTAGAAGATGTCCTTGCCTTTCTATTAAAAAAAAAAAAAGAGCAGCGGCCACTCCTCTCTATCTTAGGATACCTCTCCTCAGTTTGAGACCATTGTTTACTTTGCAAAAAGCAATGGGGTGCTTTTCCCCGCAAAATAGCAATCCCAACAGCTCTTTTAGTAACAATAATGTAAATTGTGAATGGCGGTGAGAGATCCGGGGTTTTCAATCGAAAGTGGCATGGCAAATAGCTTCTATAATCTGCACAAAAAAGCCTTCTCACATTCATTCATCAGTCCAAACAATAGCTTTGTATTTACTTTCTTTTTTACTAACATGGCCCACTCTGGTTAATTTGGAAATAGGACTAACATGGTGAGAGAAATTAGGCACATAAATTCTCAAAAAAGAAGTCATCCCCATAAATTCTTTAACATCTCTAAGTGTCTTGGGGTCCAAGCTTCTTTAAGGCAATGATTTTTTCCTCGGCTACTTGAAGACCCCCAAGGAAAACTTCATGGCCTAACAGTTGGCCTCTAGATGATAAAAAGATGCACTTCTTTGGATTTAGATTAACTCCAGCTTGTCTGCACAATATAAATATTCTTGTTAGCTCTGAAACATGGTCATTTCCTTCAGTACCTAGGCATAAATCATCCAGGAAGACTCTAAACTGCTTCCGAGTCATGCTTGCAAAGACAAAGGTCCATGGCCCTTTGAAATGTAGCAGGGGGCATTCATTAAACCAAAAGGCATCCTTTTCATTGCAAAAGTTCCCCATGGGGTGATAAAAGATGTCTTGGGCTGATCTTCTTGTTTAATGCTTATCCGATTGAACCCAGAGAAACCATCCAAAATGAGTACATGGATTTACCACCTCTTGATAAAGGATTTCTTCTAAAAAAGGCAAGGGATAACAATCTTTAATGGTAGCCTTATTAAGATCTCTATAATCTACACAAATCCTCAAAGAACCATTTTTTTAAAAGCTGGGACAATGCATGAAACCCGGAAGGATTCACAATAGGCATTATCGGACGACTCCTGATTTTAGACAACTCTTGTTTGATAAGATCCAAGAGTGAAGAATTAATTCTCCTCAATTTCTGCATAACAAGTTTTAGCATCTTCTCGAACTTTTATTTCAAACTCACAAATATTTTTATCAATCCCCTTTAGTTCTGAATATTCCCAAGCAAAAACATCCACCCAATCCTCAAACAACTCAACCATTTTACCTCTGTCATCCTCTTCATATAGGTCTCCCATTTGCAAAGTCCTAGGCACACCTTCTTTATTCACTTTAAGCTCCTTGTATGATTCTTCTTGGGCTAAGTTTATAGTTAAGATAGGATGAAGTTGAGAAAGCTCGTCTTCATCTAAGAAGTCTTCTTGGATAGCTCCTTCCAGATAAGTGCTCCAATAATGTTTCCCCAAGACAATAAATCAGCCTCAAAGTTTTAGATCTTGGAATATGATGAATCTCCCAATGATCAAAAAAGTTAACAAATCTCGAGCTTGAGTGTTCAAATCCCCCATCTCATGATGCTTTGTTTGGTATTCTCCCAAAATGCATGCAAACCACCGTGAGTCTCCATAAATAATAATATAGGAAATATTCATGAATTTTGCTTCCCTGTAGGGCCTCAAATGAGGGCTCTATATTCTGCTGCATTAGAGGAAATATTAGGATGAATTCTCCCTATTTTGGTCATTAGTTTTAAATTTGTATCCTTTAGAATAGCAGCGTAAAGAAGCAATTCCTAATTTTTGGACATACCTCCATCAAACCAAAGGTAGGCCTTATTTCCTTCCTGCATCGAGAAGATTCAAAGATGAGCAAAGTTGACCACTTCTTCTTTTATACCAACATCCGGACCTAAACTATAAATTCCTGGCTCCTCTTCCCGCAAAAATATCCACATCTATGAACCTAATATTAGCAGAGGGATCAGTCTTGTTTACCAATTTAATGGAGGTTGCTCCATTTGAAATAGTCTGCGATGCCTTCCGCACCATATCGGCCTAGCATCTACTTTGTTTTCATCCATCTTCTTCCCAATAATAAATCATAAATGTTAGAATGATGAACATTCTCAAAATCAACAACCACAAATGTAGCTAGCACAATAATACCTCCCGTGATAATGTACACATTCCTCACAATTCCCTTTGGCACTACCTTAGCATTGGAAAAAGATTTTAGAACAATAGAAGTATTGTCTTCTACCTTGAGATCCAATGCTTTCATGACATGGTAAGGCATGACATTTAGAGAGGAACCTCCATCTAGCAAAACCTTATCCAGATGGAAAGTACCTATGGTGGCATTACAAGTAAAAGCACCGGATCTTCGGTTTGCTTTCGTAGGGCTTCGAAATATTGTGACAAGTCTCGCAAATGATTTCTTCAACATTTTGAGTGCTCTTGATAAGCTTTTCCCTATAAGATGGTGCAATTCTCAGCAGAGTTAATAAGTCTACAGTAACTTTGGAGTTTTTCATGAGCAATTCAAATTCATCAAGTTCAGAATCCTTCTGTTTATACCTTTGGACAGGAGGAGGGGCTATACTCTGGGGATCTGGTTGAAATGTTACCTTATGGGGTGTAGTTGGTGGAATAGAACCTGCGGGGGTTACCTCAATAAGGCCCCGCACGGTTCCGACAACCATAACATCTTGCTCCTCTTGTCCCCCTGCACAAGTCTCAATAAAACTAACATTTGACACCTGTTTATCCTTTTCTTGTCTTGCAAAGTAATTCTTGACACTGCAGAACCTGTCATCATGACCTACCTCTTTACAAAAGGAAATGCACGGACATTCTCTACCAAAATGGCCTTTCCTGTTGCATTTAGGACAAGGCCTAGCATAACAATTCTCAGCCCTATGAAAAGGCTTACCACAGTTTGTACAATCAGGTGAGGCAGAGCTAGAAGAAGAAGTACCATTTCCATTTTTCAACTCCATGAGTTGTTTAGTCACCTCTAAAAGAGCTTCAGATACTTTACTTATCTCAGATTTCATCTCTGAAACCCGAGGGTTTAATTCCTCAACTTTTGGCTTTTTCTTTTCTTTTCTGAATCGCATATACAGGAACAAAGATTAGTATAGTGTAGCTCATGCTCGGAATCATGATGAGAAGGATAGAATGGGTCTCGGATTTCTTCATCGTGCAAATAGCTTAGCAATTCTACTAAATCCACGCCTTTACAAATGCTTTATGAATAGAATCTAGTTCACCAAATCTCTGAAGTTTTAGCAATTTCCTATAAATCCTGGGTCTGGGCATCAAACCTTTGATAAAAGAAGCAACCAAATGCAAAGTTGGGTGAGAGACTTGGTTCCTGTTACAAACTAGCAAATAAGAGTTAAATCTTTCCACATACTGCTTCACACTTTCACCGGTCTAATAGAGAAAGAATTGAGTTCAAAAACAAGATCCTGAGGCGAAGTAGTCTTACCAAACCTTGATAGAAACTTTTGTTCCAATTCATCCCACTTAGTACCAATGGAGAGCTCAAAATCCAACCAAGACCTGGCCTCATCACCCTTCATGCACTTGGTGAACTCGAAAAATCTGAGCCTTTTTTTCTCCCATGCTCCTCATAGTATTCTTCAAAATTCTTCAAAAATGGTTGGCATTCATGGAAGAATCATAATAAGGAGGAGAAACAGTACGCTTAGCTCAAAATGATAAGGGGCTGGTGGAGGAGTTGGCTCAAAAAGATTTTGAACTTGTGAAGACGAGGGCAAGGTAGAAATATTTGTAACATTGGTAGACTGATAGAGAGGAGCTTGTGGAGGAATAGGCACATTGGGAGTGTTTGTGGCATTGGTTATAGATCTGGTAGCCACTCTCATGCTTACTCCTACTAATTCTGGTTGATTTGTCTCCTCAGGTGGTTCAGCAGGCTCAGCATGCTTCTTTGGCCCCATTTGAGTTCAATTTCCAGGTAAAGATCTCGGTAGGACCTCCAAAATGTTAGCCTAAAACCTGGAATTTTAGCCTAACCTCAAAGGAAGTGTAAACAAACTGGTCAGGACCTCCAGATCACTTAGGGTGATCAATCCTTAATCATATAAAGCAAAAGAACTCAATTTCAAATGCTGGTTTTGTCAAAATCACTACAAATCCACAAGCGAGAAAAAAGCTGTCAAACAAAAATCAATCTTGCAGTCACACCCTTTAAGATTTTTGAGTTTTGGTTTTGGTATGAGTTATAGACAAGTAGAGGGAACTACTTTTGGGTGAAAGTCCTGCATCTCGATTTGGATAGGGGAAGACCAAGAAAATCAATGTCAAAGTTCACAAAAAATTGGTCAATGCCAAAACAGAGAGCCAAAATTTGCAAATGGAGTTTGGTGATGAATTTTGAGTTGGAATTTGTGCAAATGACCTCGAATGAACTCTAAATCACGTGCATAGGGTTTTCTTGACAAGCAAACACTATGATATTTATTGAGACGGACCAAAGTCTTGAATTACATCACGGTTTGTGATGTATATGAAAAAACTATTTTTTCTTTGTTTTCTTTGCATATAAACAATACTCAATCCTATTTAAGGCTGGGACACAACTATTTAGCTGGGATTCAACTTAAAATATCTGATTTCTATTGGTCTAGACAGCATTAACAGATTTTATAACTTGAGAAGATGGCAACACTATTTTTCCGGCAAAAGATATGCATTAAGATCATAAAATATCACAGGAGTTCAGAAATCTCGGGAGAAAATATCCAAAATAATGCTTGAGAGTAACTCCCAAAGCATAGTAAGCTTCGATAATCTAGAAATTGTCCGGAAGAAAAGTAATAAGGAATTTTGAATTGCGGTAGAAGTTCGGTGTGTCGTAGGTCACAACACGCGGTCGGTCTTCGATCAAAATACATCAATCTTCAATCTCGAACAGGATTAGCTGAATTTGGAGTAGAACAGATCAATAAAATATCAAAGATATAGAAAGCGCCCGGATCACGAGGTATATCTCCGGGGGGTGAAGAAAATGATGTCCATTCTTGGATAAAATCGTCCCTCCCAAAACCAAATTTCGGTTGAGTGATTTTAGGCTTAATTTGAGCAAATTCCCTTGAATCAAGTGCCACGGGGGGTTCCAGAGGTCTCTCTAAGAGGTTCGTGAGATGATTTCGGGAGCAAAAAGGCGGATTCAATCAGATTTGGGCACGAATTTGCCGATTTAGCGTGCTCGAAGTTTAGGGTTTTTTTTTTTTTCAAAGCTCGATATATCCCACAGCCCGAATGATTCGGAAGATAAGGATATAAATTGAATAATCCGAGTCAAGATGTTGAATTTGCGTGCCACGAGAAGGGTTGTGCCACTCAGTGTTACTGAGGCCCTGCCCACGCCACGTGGACCAATGGGGGCCGAGGTGGAATTTAGGCCGAGGTGGAAAATAGAAAAATAGGGTAGATAGGCTAGAATAGGTTTTTTTGCTATTTTTTTTTTTTTTTATTTTTTGGCACACATCCCAAGAAATAATATTTGAGGAATTTTCCAAGGTCTTTTTGAATTTTGGAAGGCCAACATAGCTATTTTTGCCAAGCTCCAAATCTAGAGTGTTTTCAAGTCAAATTGAGATACTTGAAATTTTGCCCATTTTGACCATGGTCAATGAGTTTTCAACCTTGGGAATGGTGAAAAAAATCATAGGAAGAGGGTGAAAAGATAGGAAAAAAAAGGCTATGGCAGGATTTAGGGAAATAAGATGAAAGTAAAATTCAAGCCTCCTTGCTCTTGAAGTTTTTCATGATCTCTTGAGAGCAATTCACAAGTGGAGGTGAGGCCAATAAAAATATAGGTAGTGAAGTAATGAAAGAAGGCATGACAAGGTGGAAATGGGGTATAAAAAAAGATGGAAGGAAAGTGGATATGGAATGGATGAAATGGATAAAGGATGGAAACCCCCAGAGCACATGATCTTATCTCCAAAGCTCAAATCATACCTCATAACTTTGCTCAAGGCCCTAGGGTCTTCCAAACTTCTAAAAAGGTCTTCCAATCTTCAAGGCCTAAACAAGAGCAAAATTCACCTTTAAAGTGACATCTTCATAGGTGTGACTTCCAAACCATTGGTGCAACTCCATTTAGCTCCATATGAGTGAATATGAGCAACATGCTTATAACTCCTTGTATAGCTTGCTATATCCTTTGCCTGGTCTTCAAGAAATAAGAATGTAACTAGAAAATTTCCTCAAAGGAAAGAATTAGGCTATACAACCAAGATCCCAAGGGTCTTCCAAACTTGAGCCAATTTCTTCCAAACTCTAGCAGGATCAAAATAACACTAACTCTTACCATATGAGTAATAGGAAAGTAACTTAAGATGAAACCTCAAAAGAAACCACAAGTCTTCCAAACTCTGACAAGTATCTTCCAATCTTGAAACTCTAGGTATCATGATGGTCCATGTTGCCCAAAAAGGGGCAACAGGTGCCCAGGCCGCTAATTATGAATGCAGCAGAATCCGTCTTTAGCATGAAGGAGCACATGCATAATTACTTACGAGTCCCCTTAGCATGCACAAAACATGCGCAGTGTTATGAGTTACAGTGTTATGATCGACATGCTTATTAAAACAATTGGGCCTACTTTAGTAAAGCAAATCTCACCTGATCAAACTTTGATGGAATCAAGGCGGAATAGTAGAGCCATGAGGTTCGGAAAGGGGACTATGAAAGGGCATCAAGGCATAAAAAACTGTACAAGAACTCTACAAACCCTCTACAAATTAAATCAAATACCAGGACCAATCCCATGCTGCCGCTGCATCTCATTTACAAAAAGATCCGCTCACATCCTCGGTATTCATGGGAGCAGTTCACGAGAAAGTCCAGGGTTCTTGAAATGTGGTTGTGAAGGCACGCATTACTTCATCTGTGAACCCAAATGCACTTCTCTTTGTGTCGGAAACGCATATGGCAACTGATAATACAGATAAGCCCTGTACCTATGACATTCTTAGGTGATTATTGATACCACAATACATGGTTTTTAATGTGGTTACATGCTATTTAGCAATGAATGCATGTAGATGCTATAGGTTTTGGATTCAAAACAGTGACACTGTTTTAATAAATATGACAATTTTTTGTTGAAGTATCTTTGTCTGGGTTGGCTTGACAATCCTGTTGTCTATGTGCTTTCTACTACGAATTTAGAAAAGGACAACTCATTCTGACAACTCCTTATGTGGAAAAGGACAACTCATTCTGATAATTTGCTGGTTTATAATACTTCAGATGGACGGTTTTCTTCATGATGTAGAGTCTCGAGATGACTATTATGGATTTCAAGCTAGAAAGACACTCCTAGAACCTAAAGAGATGAAGAACATTGATCTTAATTGTCTTTAGTAGCCACTAATACATTCTTCCATTCTTTCCAGGATTTTAATCCCAATCAGGGAGATGTTCTCCTTGCATCAGTTCGTCTCATAGGCAGGTGAGTATCTGGGCTCAAATAAGATTTAGAGCATGTTATTAGACAAACTGATTAAAGCTTGTTAAGAAGAAACCACCTCAAACTAGAGCATGTTAATAAATGACCTGTGGAGTATGGCAATTTTCGTTGTAAATACCTTGCTGAAGTGCCATATGCCCCTAAGAAATGCGTATTTAGGCTTCTAGCCTTTCTCCTTTCTATCAGATCAGAACATGATGAACGGTACAGAGGACTTGCCTTGTTGTAGTTATTGTTTGAGTAGGCAATTGGCTTTAGATTTTTGCAGTTCTCTGGATGCAGTGAGGTTTTTTGTGTTAACAACATAATGCTTTTTTCCAGAAACGCATATGGCCACTAATAATACAGATAAGCCCTGTATTTCGTGACTACTAGATTGGTGGAATTTAATACAGAGAAGCCCTGTATTTCGTGGCTACTAGATTCGTGAAGAGAGTGATGCATATGCATTATGTACCTTGCTTTACATCACACAATTTGGTTAGCCCCGGATCATTTGCCCATTCAACGTGCATTATCCAAATGCAGCACATATCAAATCGAGGTAAGAATCTCAGATGCAAAATGCCAGCACCTCTTGCCTCATATCCATGTTCTTCTGTGTTTAAAAGTTTGCTTTATTTTGCATGTTTTGCATGGATCTTTGAGACTGTCTATTAGAGTGAACAAATGGTGTCCCAATGTAGATTCATGGCTGTTGAAGGTGTTCCTGGCAAAACCTTCAACCTCAATGGTTTAGGACCTCCAGCTTGCTTAAGGCGACCACTTTGAGTGCAAAAATTCCAATGAAAATGCTCCAACAATTATCTGGCACAACTTTCCCTAAAGAATAAAAAATCTGTCTCAGGAAAAGGATTGCCAAATGCACACCAATTGAGTTTTGCTTGTGATTCTTGCTCACATAGCTGCTCAAAACCTACATCAATCTCACTATATAAGTCTGAAAGGATCTGACAAGGCTGGATAGATCAAAAAGACATTCCTGACCAGGTCAATTTTTTGTCAATATCCCTGGTAGAGAGCTCGATTTTTGAATTCAGTGCTGGGACTTGTTTTTTGAGATCTGACACTTCTGCCTATTCTGAATATGTCTGCACTCAATAGGCCTTGATGCTCCTTGCAAATGGAAGTCAAATTTTTTTATTTTTTAGAATTTTCTTGGACAGACTGCTATAAATCATGAACAAATGTGAGAGCAGATCTTTCTCTGGAAAGAATGTGTGCAAATGTTGTTTTTTGTGCTACAATCAGGTATGAGATAAGGACTTGAATACTCTGGGAATTTTATGCATTGCTATATGGCCACCTGTAGGTCTCTGCTATAGTAAATTGAAATAAGGATTCAGTTTCTTGTACTGGTGGTTCAGGCAGAAACTGAGTAACACTTGTGCTGTGCATGCCTAAATGCCAAGCAAATGATGTCACAACTCTCGGGATGAAATGCAAAAGGCAAACAATGCTAACAGAGTGATTTCTGACAATAGATTGATGTAGAACACTAAGAATTCAACAACAAAGGTCGGATTTTCAATTGAATCAGGTACACATAGGCAAATAACATAAATCCCAAGCTCTGAGTCTTGGGCACAGGATCAAATAGGTAGACAATCAATCAATTCAGATGAATTCGTCAATAATCCAAACTGAAAATCAAGTATGGAGGTCAGAATCAAGCTTCAATCAAGCAAGCCGGTCCATCTTCAAGGTAAATAATCGCTTCTTCACCTCAAAACCCTCGAATTTTTCTTCTGCGCAAAAGCCCCTTTTGTAATTCCCCCGTTCTGTTGCATTCTTGATCAATTCCATTTAATTGTCTGTCCTTTTGTTTCCCAGATGGATTCTTGGCATTAAACCAGGTTATTCGGCAGGTTTGGAGCATGATTGCACAGTTAGTTTGGCCGAATCGACCGAATCTTGGCATTCACAGGTTTAGGGTTCTTGGAAATTCCCACAGGCAAATTTAGGTCTGGCAGGCCAAGTTATATAAGGAATTCCTTATTTATAATTATTACGTGCAATATCTACGTGGGATTCGGTACCTCCACCGCCCCACACGCCCGGATGTTCCACGTGGCATGGGGAGATCAGGGCTTGGGGTAGATAGGAAAAAAAATTTATCCCATAGACTATGGCACGTTTCCCAAGGAAGCAAGTTTAATGGCCAAAACAAATGAATTTTTCAATTTTCTTTTTTTCAATGGGAATCTTTTCTCATGCTCTAGAAGATTCTGGAATCTTTTTTTGCAAATGGGCATTTTCAAATTTGGCTTAAAAATAGCTCAAAAGGAGGTGATGTGGCATATGAGAATAATGACATGGCAAGATAGGGATGGTGACGTGTCAATCAACTTGGCTTAGAATATTTTTTCTAGTCAAAACCTCGAGTGAAGTGGACATGATGTGTGTGACATGTGGATGGTGATGTGGAGGTGCTAATGATGATGTGGCATGGTGATGTGTCATCTTATGGATGCAATTTGAAGGCTTTTTGCAAAAAAATTGGAGTATGATCATGGTGACAAGTGTATGACATGACATGGTAAGAAGGGTGACATATGTGATGACTTGGCATCTCAAATGTGTTTTTCATGGTCAACTTTGGTACAAATGCATAACATTGGCATTTTCTAGGCAAATTTGATTTTTGAATGTTTCCCTTAGGGATTTTATGATTCTCTCTCCTCTTTGACTTTGAGGGAGGGAATGTTGACCTTTGACCACATGAATGACCAAGTTAAGTGAAGTTTAGAGCTTTGAATGATGTAGAAATGGTATGGTAAGTATATGGCATGTGAAAGTGTAGTTTTGACTAGAAAAAATCTTCAAGGCCAGATTTGACTTGGAAATGAGGTGTAGGCATGGGATTCAAGATTTCATGGGCATTTCATGGTGGTAGAAGGCGAGGGAGATGTGGAATGGGAATCAAAGTGTGCAACAATGCCAAGAACTCAAATGATCACATACCAAGAAATCTTCAAGGGGTCTTCTCTCTTTTGCTTGATTCTCCTTTTGCCTCATTTATGTGACCTGAATCAATTGTCCTCACCTTGCTCTTCAAGCCTTCAATGTGTGCAAAAAAAGAATTCTTCTTGTGCCTTAAAATTCAGATCAAATTGTGAGGATTAGTCTTCAAAATATGTCTTGCTCTTCCATGCTGCCATAGCATGGCAACATTATGCCAAACTAAAAGAATAGGCTGGTTTGCCAGCCCCTTTACTTGCTGCTTGAAAATCATGGTAGGACTCCAGCTAATTGCCAATGTGAGGGTGTGCTTGGCAGCTTAATGAACCTGCAAATGGATTTGAAAGAAACAATGATGGTAATGATGTTCAGTATGGTATGAATGTGAGTATGGAGGTGATTTTCAGGTGAACCTGCATGACAAGTGGATTCTTTAGCACAAGTGAATTGCTGGATGGAAATGTGACAGCAGTTTGTGAATTTCATGGACGTGTGTAGAGTTTTAGATGAAGTAAAATCAACTCTTGAGCAGATGAGTGTGGAATGAAGATATTAGGATGCACCTGCATGTGGAAATAAAATCTGTTAGTTCAGATGAGTTGCTGTTGTGGGGGAAATGGCAGCAACTCTGGGTGATGATGTGTAGTGTAATGAGTGGAGGATGAGATGTATGGCTGTAAAATTCAGATGCTCCTGCATGGAATCCATAGTTAGCACTTGATTTGGTCCTCAACTCGATCAGAATCTGCACAGACTTTTGCTCTTGCAACACTGGAATGAACTTGAAAAATTGATTAGTTCAAAGTCTATAATTTGAAAAGCAAAACTCAACATCTAGAAGTGCCACATTGTTCTTTTTTGTTTTTTCTCTGTTTTTCTTTTTTTGTGTTTTCCTTTTTATTCTACTTTTTACCTCTCTATATGATATTCTAACTAAACCTACCTACAAATTCTTAAGTGCTTTTAACTGAACAAACTCAGGGCAACATGTTGTTGCCAATACCTTTTTAAATGCAGAATGTTGATAGGATTTAACAATTCTCTACCATCAGAAACATCTCTCAACCAGTAAGAATGAGTCTCATATACAGGTTGATATGGACTTAGAACATCCTCCACATCCACCTGATCAATGAAGTTAATCTCCTGGAATGTGCGGGGGTTGCCTCCTCCCCTACTAAAAGGAGCAGGTTGTCCATGGCCCTGACTAGGTGGGACTCAGATTTCATTTATTTGCAAGAGCATAAATGCAAGAAAGAGGATGCCTACAAAGTTGCTGCAGTAATCAATAGGCAGTACAATGTTCTGGTGGCGGCCGCAGACTCGGCAAAGGCTGGTGTCCTTACAGCATGGAGGAGGACTATTATAGTGTCATTGGCTCAGGTTGACAGATTTGGCCGGTGGATCATAATCAAGTGGTTTGATAAAGGGCAAGAATGGGGATTGGTTAATGTGTATGCGCATAATCGACCACGTCAGAGAGGCGCATTGTGGGCTTCTTTGCGTTCCAAATTACTGAGGTTAGGCTCCCCTGTTGCATGGATCATGGTGGGTAATTTTAACATGGTTGAGCTTGAGCAAGACAGATGTGGCAGAGGTGCAGAGATAGTGCAGAGCTTTGAACGGGAGCAATGACACCGCTTAATGCAAGATTGTGGCTTCATAGAAGTTGAGGGTCCCTCAAGTTTTACTTGGTGTAATGGCTGGTTGGGTGGTGGTAGAGCATATGCAAGACATGATAGAGGCTACTATAATGATTTGGTAGCAACCCTGTTGCCTGCTTTTCATCATGAGAACCTGTTGAATACTGCGATTTCTGACCATAATCCACAGTATTTCTCTTGCTCTCATACGGTGGTGCATGCTGCCTCTAAGACATATTTCAAACTGAATACATTTTTCTTGAAGGATGATGATTTTTTGGCAGGCTGTAGACAGGCGTGGTTCACTTCTTTCTCTCGACACAGGGGCATGGCAGGTATTGTTGATGCTCTCGCTGCTGTGAAGTCTTTTGCTAAAGGTTGGGGTCGTGAACGGGCTTCTGCTAACCGGAGCCTTCTGCTGGCTCTTTATCGACAACTTGAGGCATGCAGGTCTGTTGCCCCATCAGATGGTCATGTGGAGAAGCAAATTTTGTGTAGCATTCGGCAGATGGAATCTGAACAGGTGCACTTTGACCGGTGCACAGGTTTTTTCTTCAGAGCTGCCAAAACAAGAAAGCTAGCTGCATCTCTTCAGTCTCTGCAAATTCAGGATGGGCGTGTTGTTTCAGATCCAGCTGAGCTTAGAGGCTTTTTGCATAATCATTTTTCAGCTTTCTTCACTGCTCGGCGTCTTTCTTTTCAGTCAGATTTTCAAGTGGCCTTGCTTGCTAAGGTTCATCCTATAGTCACCAATGAGCAAAGGGCCACTTTAAAGGCTGAGATCAGCCAGAATGATTTAGCTGAGGCCACATTTTCTCTCAAGAGGGGCAAGTGTCCGAGTCTTGATGGTATTCCAGTGGAGTTTTTCCAGGAGTATTGGGATTGGCTTGGTGCAGATGCGTATGATGCTTTCAGGGATTTTAAAAGACAGAGGCACCTGGACAAAATCCTCAACTCCGGTTGCATCTCCCTTATTCCAAAATGTAAGGATCCCTCTTCCATTTCAGATTGGCGCCCCATTACTTTGTTGTCCTCAGTGTATAAGATCTTTGCTAAAGCTTTTGCTCAGAAGCTTTGTGGCGTGCTTACCAAGTCCATCTCTTCCACACAGTCAGGTTTCTTGCCTCGCCAATGTATCTTGAATAATGTGACAGCAGCATATGAGGGTCTCTATTGGGCTAGAATGCATGGTTACCCCATTGTATACTTGAAGCTGAATTTTGCAAAAGCATATGACAGTGTTGACTGGATGGCATTCGCCAGGGCTGTCCTTTGGCACCGCTGCTTTTTACAATTGTGGCGGAGATTCTTTCTCAGGTATTCTCTCTTGCAGTGCAGGAAGGCATCCTGCATGGTCTTCCCATGAATAATGGTTCACAAGAGATCTGTAATCAGTATGCAGATGACACTTCCTTGTTCTTAATAGCTGATGAGCAGAATTTGCAGAATGCCATTTCCTTGTTGGACAGTTTCTCTTTGGCTTCTGGTATCTTTGTGGGGTGGCAAAAGTGTATTGTCCTGTGGGCCCTAGACTCTCCAGTGCCGTCTTCTGTGGTTGCATTTCCATGGAAGGTTCTTCCTCATGGGAAGGCAACTAAGCTTCTAGGCATTCCAGTTAGTATATACCTCTCATGTAGAGACGCGTGGGATGTCATTATTAAGGGGTTGGAAAGGCATTTGTTCTGGTGGTCCACGGCTAAGTTATCCATAGCTGGTCGTGTAACTGTGGCGAAGTCAGTTCTGAGTGGTACACATGTCTACATGGCATCCATCTTGCTGGCACCGCAGACAAAGATGCAGCTCATTGTTCGTATTGTCAGGAACTTCATATGGGGTGGCACTGAAGAAGGAGCTGATGTTAAAGTTAGTTGGGCAAAGTGCATTATGCCTAAACTTTGTGGGGAAACTTTGTGGGGGGCTGGGGATGATTCACCTTCTTCTCCAAAGCAAGGTGCTGATTTCTAAGTTCATATGGCGGATTCTCAATAATGCTGATAATTCTCCAGGTCTGTGTATCCACTTTCTCCATATCCTAATGCATCTCCTTTCCTCAAGGGGTTGCTAGCTGCTTGGGAGACTGTGCGCACTTTCTTTCAGTTCCATCCAATGGCCCACACAGATCCTACAGCCAGTTGTTGGTGGATCCCTTTGGGTGACGGCCAGGCAGATTGTCCCCTGGTCTCTTCTGTCCATCCATTGACGCAACGTCGGTGGCGAGCAGCAGGTGTGCTCACGGTATTTGCATGGTATAATGAGACAAGATTGTTGACGTGGAATGAGTTCAAATTGAAGTTCCTTCTCCTTCGTTGGGACCGGGGCATTTGGGAAAAAGTACACCCACAAGACGTGGGTCCCCAGCTCTGGGTAGTTCATGGCAGTGTTAAGGAGGAGCACCTGGTGCACTCGATGTATGTGGTCCTGCTTCATCCTGAGGTGTTGCCTCCATCGCCAAAGTGGCCTTTAGTTATCCCCGAGCCTCATCGTAAAGCAGTCTGGCGATGGGTATGGGATAAATTGCTTCATCCTAAGCTATCCATTTTATGGTGGCAGATCACTCATAGATGCGTGCGGGTAAACACTATTGTTCATCGATTTCGTCCAGAAGTCTCTGTGATCTGCCCTCTTTGCCGGCAGGGATGAGACAATTGAGCACTGCTTTTTCTTGTGTCACTATGTTCGACTTGCTTGGCAGTGGCTTCTGAGTCTTTTCCATTGTGACTTGAATAGTCAGCAGGTCCTATTGTCAATCTATCCTAGTTCTTGGGACAAGTTGGCAAAGAGGGCTTTCCATTAGCATGTGCTTGGATCATCTGGTCCATCTGGAAGAGATGCAATCTCCTCATCTTCAAGGGACAACTCTTTTCAGATACGCAAGTGCTTAGCGATGCCCGTAGTCGCATTGTAAAGGCGTACAAGTGTTCTTCCTTAAAGGATGACATCAAAAGTGTCATTTGGGAGCAATATCTTCAGATTCACACCTACTCATAGCAAACAGTTGTGCTCATGGTGATCTGTGTTCTCTGCTTTCCTATGTTATGTATGTGGTGGGTAGTGTTGCTCTAGTGGATATCTTCTCCACTGGGTTTTGAGTCCCCCATATACTCTTTGTATTCTTTTGAGTAATAAAGGTCCACGTTCATCACCAAAAAAAAAAAACCAGAAACAACTAGTCTAAGCAACAACTTACTAGCAGATCAGACTACATCGGTCAATCTCTCAATAGCCTCATCATTCCATACATGGACTGAGCTAATCCAAGATGGCATACCTTCTCCATGATCTTTAAACAATACGTGTTCATGCCTTAGTTCAACTGTGTACTTACACTCTTTAGAACTAAAAATTTCAGCATTACTAATTACATGATCATTTGCTAAACCATTCAGGGTTAATATATCTGGTCATACCAATTTTAGCACTACAAAATTCAAGAGCAAGATGCTTTTTTTTAATTAAATACAAGGCATCATACATGAGCCATGGTAGCATGCCAGCCAGATTTAGATATACAAGTGTTAAACTACATGCATTAACTTATGCATGAAATAAGATAACAAAATAACTTAAGTTATCTTTCTTAAAACAAAAGAGATATTGCCTAGCATAACGCCACTTTTTTTTAAAAACAAACAAATAAACCTCAGTTGGTTGCTGCCACTATAGAATTTCTTGTAATCCAAGATGTGCAGCCAGTTGAACTTGGCATCCTAATTCCATCATTTCGATTCCATCGTCCATGCAAAACACCTAATCCCAGACAAGAGAACCACATTGAGAGGAGAATATCCGTACCTGAAGTTCGTCTTGCTTAGACTTAGTCTTGTACACAAACTGGCGCTTCTGCCATAAACTTGCTATTCTGCTCCTGGAAAAAAGCACATTCCTTGCACTTGTAATAAATGCCATTCTATTTGATGTAATGCTTCTCTTGTCTTTCGTGATCAATATATATGCATCACAAGACTGCTCGGTTCAAGATGAAACGGCAAACTGCTGGCTGCTGACAACAAAGCCAGAATGGTTCTTGGAGGATCTAAATCCGAAATATGGAGAAGACATTTCGAAATGTCAAGTACTGAGACAAATTGATCATATCAAATGGCAGACTCTGCCCTATTATTTCCGGACGGCATACCTTCCTGCGCGCAAACCCTAATAATACATCATGTAAAACGTATCCTTTTCTTTTTTTTGTTTTCCATAAATGGACCATAGCCCAAGATAAGAGTTCTAAATTCTGTTTTAAATGCAAGGCCAACCGTGAGGTAAGCCTCAAATCTATCCTCCATTACATTGGCCATATTTGTATTGCACAAATACACCATCTTCTTAGTATTGAGAATACCCATTTTCCTTTAAAAATGGCCAGATATTATGCCACATGTATGATATCATAGTAATTGAGACATTCTCATATGTTTCCATGTGAGGCACGTTCCAGAAACAGATGGAATCATCAATAATAAAAAAAATCCTACCTCCAACCGTAGGATAGTGGTAGACCTCTACACTTATGTACTGTAACCATAGGATGGGCAAGACCCTACCATTACAGTAAGGGTCTTGCACTATCCTATCATTACAATATGCCATAGATACTATTATTTGTGACGCTCCCTGCTAAACATACGGCGCCCAGCCGTACACTCGGCAGGAAATCCCCCGTCCGGCTCAACAACCGCACGGGCCCTTCGTCTACCCCGCACTCTGAGGTGATCCCTAGTGCGGGGAGGGAACACGAAGGTGTCTTGCGCGCCCTTCCCCTATGGGCTCCTATAACAGCGGAAGCGATAACACGTCAGAACTAGCATCAAACATATACAAATACTACCTCGAAGGGTAGTGCATACACATATACCAATACAAAGATGATAAGCCCAAACCGTGAAACATGAGAGCTCCTACCCCGGCTCAGACTCATAAGGAGGGTGACTGACCGGCTAGGCCTCAAGATAGAGCAGACCGAGTCATGGTAATGGCGAGGGCTGGCATAGAACAATGGCTAGGGTTGACCACTCCATCCGCCCCTCCTGTGCATACTTTGCAGATGGGCTAAATCAGGCTCTGGCATGACTCTAGCCTTCCGGATACGCAATCCCATGGCATCACCCATCGGGACTACTCCAGGTTGCATCTCCCTGGTCCGTTGAGGCAGGAAGGGTTGCATCTCCCCTTCCCAGGGTCTAGAGGTGCCGTGGTATGGCCCTAGGTCTCTACCCCCCTTCCCAAAACAAGAGGAGCAAACATGATCAACCACCATCACATAATCATCACATCATGAGAATAATCATAAGAAGAACATCTTAACCTAATCATACAAATCTAACTAATGGTTAGGGTTCATTGATTAGGGTTCAAGATGCTAAATACGGGTTCTAGGATGGCTCTACTCTAGATACAAGATACTAGCACAGCTGGAATGCTAACTCCAGATGAGCTATCACAACTACTATCCTACATACCTGCTCCTGAAGCTCTCCCTCCAGATCCGTGTGCCTCCATGGTCTTCGACTCCCGTGATGCTGCTCCTGCTCCAAGAACGAGTCTACCCTGCTGGGGCTGCTGCACCAGTCTATGCCACAGCAAACGATGTTCGAAACGAGGTTTCGAACGAGTAGGTGAGTCTCTAGGTGCTAGGGCTGGAAAAAGGCCTAGGGTTAGGGTTTAGGCCTATATAAGTTAGGTCCACCTAGGATGCCACGTGGCACCAATCGGGTGAGTCCTGTGTGGCGGTTGCCCAATAGGTTAAGGCCACGTGGATAATGGTCTTAGCCTATGGTTGGCTAAGTTATGTGAATAACTTGGCCATGCCCCCTAGTGCCACAATCTATGGTATACAAGGCTATGAAGATAGACTTGTATGGTGGCGGATCCAGAATATACGTGATTTATGGCGATATTCCCCCGACCGCCACATTCTCCTTAGGACAATGCTGTCCTCAGCATTGCGCTAAGGTGACGAACCTACCTTATGCCTGCACAAGGGACAACATGTCATAACCTTTAGCTTATTATAGTAATCAAGTTTTATTAGTTCAAGTCAAAATTTAGGCTATATTTGTACTTATACAAAATTATATAGCCTTAACACGGTTATTTCTTCACGATAATTCAAACATTATTATAAGAGTTATTAGGGTTCATAATCTAAATTATGGCTCCCCTATCTTCTCGTGAATGCGCTCCTCGTTGAAGTCCACCTTCTACTTGCCTGCAAAAGGAGCACATTACGTTAGTTTAGTTAATAATTTGTGGTTTTAGGGGACCACCCCCCTTACCTCCTTGAGCCGAACTACTGACTCAAGGTTGTCCTACTACCTTGCCCAAGATCATGGCCCTTTCGGATTTGAGCTTAAGGATCATTTAAGATGCTCCCATCATTGCCCATGATCGAGTGCTACCTTGTACTTTCGGTTACCCTGCCGGTCAGTACCCCTAGTGCATCATGCCCCACGGGTTTGAGCTGGGAACGTCTCCACGATCCCATCATCGGCGATGATCACTTTAACCTTCACCATGACCCTCCTACGGCCAGGTGTGCGTACCCGCATCGTGGCATAGAGATCATCCGTCGATGTCCCATCATCGCCCACCATGCCTCATTCCTCACTCACATGACCCTAATGGTCATGCGCACCTCTTTGGTGCGTGTGGCCTAGAGAATGCCCTAAAAGGCGTATCCCATCATCGCCCACACGATCCAAGGTTCCGCACATGCACCCTACTAACTAGAATGCATGCGCCCGGGCTTAAGGCTAACTAACACATACTAGCTAACCACCCGCAGAGTCGTAGGGTCGACCAAAGCCGGAGACGACTTCGCCCATCAAACTCCTTCATAAACTCCTGGTATTGCTTCTCCAAATCTTGCTTCAATACCCATGTCGATCTTCCACGGGTAAGTGCTTCCACTTAACCAAATATTGGAGGAACTGAGACCTCCTAGTCTTCTTGAATGACTTATCAAGAAGTAATTCGTGCACTATTTCTACTTGCTCCTCCGTCATTTCCAACAAGGTTGGAGTATCCAAAACCTCCTCGTGGTTAGGATTGTGCCTTTTAATAAACTTACGTGGAAGTCCTTGTGAACTTTGAGATGGGCCTAAGATCCAACTTGTAGGCTTGAGAGCCCACTCTCTCCAAAATCTTGAACGGACCAGCCCACCTAGGGGCAAGCTTCTTGCAACTCCCAATCCAGCGGCTTGGCTTGCTTCACCTTGATCTTCAACCGGCACGCTATCGCCTACCTTGAACTCCCTTTACGGTCCACGGCTTGCTCGGCTACACTCTTCTTCGCCGACTTCTTGCCGCCAATAAGTAACCCCTTACTTCTTCCACTAGGCTGCCGATATCCCCTAACATCTGGCCGGGATACTTCTACCTTGGACACGAGGATTGTGCCAGTGTCCTGAAAGTTAAGCACCGGTACGTAATTTACCATGAAAGGAGACATCTGAGATGACTCCTCGCTTGGCAATTGTGGCTTAATTCCACCAAGTGGATGTACTCATCCCACTTGACCGCTTGTTCCACACATAGCTTCAAGCATGTCTTCAATGATCCGATTCGCCCTCTCCGCCCCGCCATCCGTTTGGGGATGATATGCCGCGGCTCATGGAGAGCTTCGGTGCAATGGTGCTAAAGAGATCCCGCCAAAAGGCACTCATAAACTTAGAATCTCTATCGATATTATCTCCCGAGGCATGCCATGGAGTCTAAAAATCTCCCTTACAAATAACTTGGCAGTATCTAATGCGGTGTCAGTAGTCTTGCAAGGCACAAAATGTGCCATCTTAGATAACTTGTCTACGACAACCATCAATGCATCCTTGCCTCGAAGAGTTCTAGGGAGCCCTGTAATGAAATCCATGCTTATGACCTCCCACTTCGCATTTGGCACCCCCAATGGCTCAAGAGCACCTGGAATCCGAAGTTGCTCCGCTTTGGTCTGCTGACATAACTGGCAATCCCGAATATATGCAGCTATCTGCCTCTTCATTCCTGGCCAGAAGTAACTACTTCGAATCTTGAAATAGGTCTTCATGAAGCCAGCATGCCCTGCTATTGGGCTGTTATGTGTGTCATGAAGAATTAGCTTCCTTACCCCCGATGATTCGCACACACAACTTATGCTTGTGATACAACAAAGTTGCCTTCCTTCTTATAATGCTTGAAGGCTTCCCGCTTCTTTATCCGATTTCGCTTCCTTGGAGAGACTTTCCCACACCTCCTTGAAGTCCCCATCGGTTGGCAAGGACTCCTCAATCTTCTTGCCAAACTCACTCGAAAGAGTGGAAATCGCATTGCAATGCGTCCTTGTCTGAAATGGCCTCCTGGAGAGGGCATCTGCTACAACATTAAGCTTGCCGGGCTTATATACAATATGAAAATCATACTCCTCAAGAAATTCCATCCACCTCCTTTGCCTTAAATTGAGGAGGGTGGGTAAAAAGATACTGCGGAACTCGGTGATCGGTATCCAACCGGAAACTTCCTTCCCAAAGAAATAATGCCTCCATATCCTTAACGCATACGACAATGGCTAGCAGCTCCCCCGATCATGGGTTGGGTAGCGTTGCTCTCGGCGTCGTTCATCTTCTTCGAGTCGTGGCTTACTACCCTTCCTTCTTGCATCAAGATCGCCTCCCCGCTATCTTACTTGCATCTGTTGCTACCAACTTATCTTTACTCGGATCCGGGAGAACAAGCACTGGTGCTGTTGTTAAGGCCTCTTTAAGCTTCTCGAAAGAAGCTTGGACTTTCTCTAACCAATGGCTAGTCCATCCATATGTAGTCCTCATAGATACAGTAGCTCTCACAATTTTGCATCTCCTAGGTTGGCTGCCTTAATGAAGAACAAGGTATTGAAGTCTAAGCCAAGGCCGTGAGCTATGGCAAAAACGGCCATTCGCACACAAAGGGCGGGGAGAATCATCTTTGATATAGACCTTAGTGGGGCTAAGTGGCCGATGGGAGCGGAAGTCATGGATATCGAGATACGATCTTATAGTGGGGATGGAATTCTTGAAGCCAAAAAAGCCATGATTGATCACGACCGAACGAAGTCACCATGACGGCACCACCAGACGGCAGCAAATTGATAGTGAAAGGTAAGAAGCTAGATTCTCCCATGCAGTGTATCTCTTTGAAGCAGCTAAGGAAGAGTATAGAAAGGAATAAGGTGGATTACATCTTGAGGATGGAATCAGTTGAGCCGGGCAAGCAGGATGGAAGTGACCCAAAGGGAAACCAATTGCCCAGGCAGATAGCAAGGCTTATTTCCGAGTTCAAGGATGTATTTCCGGATGAAATCCGGCAGCTGCCACCTTATAGGGGTGTGGAATGTGAGATCACGTTGGCTCCGGATCATGCAAGCCTACCAAGAAGGCCATATAGAATGAGCACCCCAGAATTGATTGAGCTCAAGAAGCAGCTTCAGGAATTGCTTGAGCTTGGCTTTATAAGAGCAAGTGTGTCTCCTTTCGGAGCACCTATACTCTTTGTGAAGAAGAAAGATGGGAGCTTAAGAATGTGCATAGACTATCGCCAGCTCAATAAGCAGACGATAAAGAACAAATATGCATTGCCAAGGGCAGATGACCTAATGGACCGCCACAAGGAGCAACGGTATTCTCTAAAATTGATTTGAGGTCGATACCATCGATAAGAATAAAAGAAGAGGATATCCATAAGACCGCCGTTCGCTGCATGGTATGGTCATTTTGAGTTTACAGTAATGCCCTTTGGACTATCGAACGCTCCAGCAACGTTTATGCGCCTCATGAACGACATCTTCAGAGACTTCTTGGATGAGTTTGTTATTGTCTTCTTCGACGACATTCTAATCTACAGCAAGTCCCTCGAGGAGCATTGTCAGCATCTCAGGAAAGTGTTGGAGAAGTTGAGACGTCATCGGTTGTATGGGAAGCTCTCCAAGTGCCACTTTGCAACAGGCCGAGTGGAATATTTGGGGCATGTTGTAACATCCGAGGGAATCTCCACAGATCCATTTAAGATTGAGGCAATAGTTGATTGGCCAGCTCCAAGGAATGTGGCAGAAGTAAGAAGCTTTCTCGGGTTGGCGGGATATTACAGAAAGTTCGTGAAGGACTTTGCTAAGTGGGCGTCCCCTCTGTCGGACCTCACCAAGGCCAAGAAGATTAAGGGGATCAGCCGCGATGACAGTCGACTGATTCTCAATATCACCTGTCTCAATGTTTGCACATATGTGGCACTCACCATCTATGAAGTCCTGGGCCTCCTGCTGGTCGTCGTCCTCGTCCGCTTCTGTTGGGGAGTCCCAATCCACAAGTTCTGCCAAGGCTGCCTGCATGACGAATGGGCAATCATGCGTTCGGTGCCCTGGCTGGAAGCACCTGAAACATAACTTTTTCTCAATGCATTCCTGTCTCTTTTCCTTCGGCAGACTGTCTAGGAGACGCTTGAGAGCACTGCCCCCTGATGCATTCTGTGGCTTACGGTCCCCAAAAGCTTTGTTCTGACCCTTACCTTGCTGCTGACCTCCTGATGGTGTAGCTGCTGATTGCTTACCCTGATATTGCCCCTGATACTGCCCTGAACTCTTACCCCTGAAGGTTGACTGCTTCTCTGCTGGAGTTGCTGGTGCCTCCTCCAAACTTATAGCTTTATCTTCGGCCTCTGCAACTGACCTTGGGTTGATTGCTCTAACAAGCCTCTTGATATTGCTGTTCAACCCCTCAATATAGGTATCCACTGCTTGCCTTTCTGAGACTCCAGGAACATGGAGCCTAAGCCTCATGAATTCTTCGGTATACTTAGCCACTGATAAGCTACCCTGATTCAACCTGTAAAACTGCTGGATCTGTCTACTAGTATGAGACCTTGGCACATAGTGCTTGCGGAAAGCCTTGCTGAAGGTCTTAAATCTGCAATTGTTCCTCTTCAGCTTGTTAGACTTAGCGTATCCCTTCCACCAGATCCTTGCCGGTCCAATAAGGTTAGCTGTAGCAACTTTCCCTATGTCCTTGTCTTTCATACCGTAGGAGTTGCCAAATTCTTCCATTTCATCAAGCCATGCTTCAGCCTCCATGCCTGATCTGTCTTTCCCTGAGAACTGGCCCAGCTTCCTTGTCTTCCATACGTTGCTCATAGCACTATCCACCTTTTTCCTCGATAGTCATCTCGTCCTTCTTGCTCTTTTCCTTGCTTTAGGTGTGCCGGTCCGACCGCTTTGAGGAGCTAGAGCTGTCCTCACCGGAAGAACTATCGATGAGCCGGAGCTAGATGACGATGGACTCCCTCGGTTCTCCTCTTCCTTCTCCTATCCCCGACGTTCCCTCGGTTGCCCTCCCCTTCCTGCCGAGGGACTTCGTCACCACCCGAAAAACAAGGTGGAGGTAGAGGACCATCTTCCTCGCTCATTCATCGTTGGTGCCGCCAGGATTGATGAGGTTTTGCATCCGGTTCCTCATCCGCACCAGCCTTGCGTTGATTGCCTCACGGTGACATATCCTGCTCAAAGTCCTCTTGTTCTCTCGCCAAACAAATTCCTTGGTACCCAATTATGGTCGGTCTTTGGTCTTGAGATCCTGCACTTGAGTTCCTTGCTGCAAGGATTGATCATCAATACATGTTATTTAGGTTAGATGTTGATCAATCTTACTTGTAATTGAATTATCTTTATTAGTTATAAAGAAATCATACAAAGCCTTACATTTATAAAACAGTTAATAGCCATTAATACATAAGGATTACATGATAAGGTAGATATGTCTTAGCATAATGGGGTACAAGAATTCATTTAGCACAAAACTTAAGAAAATTTTACAACTATTCAATGGCCTCCCGAAAGCCTGAAGAAGTTCTTGACATCCCTGAATCGGAGGCCTTTGCCGAGGTTGCGCAAGATGTTCCTTGTCGATCTTCCTTCAAGTGCTCGGGCCATCTCCGGTTCTGGAAGTTCTGGTGCTGTTGCTGCTACCACTGAAAGTGTTGCATCCCTAAGGTGCCCTCTCGCAAAGTCGAGGCAATGGAGCGCGACGGCCCTGTTGAAAAGGATAATGTGGTCGGCATGGGCGTATATCTTCGAATGCTGCCCGAAGCCCGAGAGCGCTATGAGAAGTGCCACGGATTCTTCCCCCCTTGGGCTGAACTCCTTGTGGAAGACTATCATTTGCCCTTGGCTGAGGGCTGGAAGATAGTAGCGAAGTGCCGTGCCCTTCCCTGTACCTCGCGATCCAGTGCCCTTCCTTTGAG
This sequence comes from Isoetes taiwanensis, assembly GCA_021234155.1. NCBI lineage: Eukaryota > Viridiplantae > Streptophyta > Lycopodiopsida > Isoetales > Isoetaceae > Isoetes > Isoetes taiwanensis. The sequence continues at coordinate 23,941 of JAJEKV010000205.1, read as the reverse complement.
CTGCTTCGCCGTAGGCATCCACTGCCATAAGATCTTCATGATCTCTCCACATGCTGGTTGCGTTATCCAAGTTGATGCTGCTGGACCCTTCCCTCATGCTCCTGGCTCGAACTGGTCGGCTTGAGCTTGGGCCCCTCCCTGGTTTGTAGAGTGTGCTCTGTATCTGCTGGAACTCCTCCTCTGAGATGATAGGTTCCTGCTGTCGATAGATCTCCCTTATCTGCTGATAGGCTGCTATGTCCGACATTGTCTCCCCAGCATAAGAGTGTCTCTCCGCTAGCTCCCTTGGAATCTCCTGGTATGAGTAGTCGATGAAGTCTGCGCTCTTGCCATGTGCTATCATGCCTAAGAGTTCGTCGATTCGAAGACCCTGTTCCTGGCAATACGACAAGTTGAGGATGTCGTTTGCAAAAATGTACTCCTCCCCGTCGATGACTATCGGCGACAGAGCTGTGATGCCGACTGGTGGGTCAGTAGCTCTTCTGATGTCGTCGTCGTGCCTCGACATGTACCTCTGCATCCTTGTTGCCTCCCTGCTCTCCCATTCTGGGTTTTGCTCCCCTAGCTGTTCGTAGTCTTCATGGATCTGCAGAGATGGTGCCCCTGACGTCGTGCCATGGTATTCATAGGCGGAGGACTCTATATTCAGGATTTGATCCTGGGCCCTACGGGTATCAAGTGGCGCTAAGTCTAAGGGCTGAACAGAGGGTTCCCCTACTTTGTTGATTGATTTATAGTGCATGAAAAGGGCAAGGGCTGTCTGAGACGAAAGGTACCTATGCCTATTGTGTCTGCAGGTCATGTAATCGGGCATGGTCCTAGTCCTATCCCATAGCTGCTTCTTGCCTTTGGATCCTGCCAACTCTCGACCTAAGACTTGGGCGAGTGTCTCTAGAGAAACCCAATTCCCTCCCCTAGGAGGTAGTCTAACTTCCCAAGGCAGGACCTGCTGGTCATATTGGCACATAATGTCCGTGTAGTAGGGTGTTCTAGTCAGAGTTGCATGAAGATCAAACAAGTGGTCGAACACAGAGAAGGCTTGATCTACAGGAAGCTGATGGATATGGCTTGCAGCATTGTACCATCTCTCAAAGTTGCTGGGCGCCATTGAGTAGGAAAGGGTGCAGAAAATGGCTTGCAAAGATCAGTGGGGCTTCAGAAAATCGCCTAAGGGGCTGGGAGCAGTTCTGTAGAAGGAAAAATGGCAAATGAGACCTATTTTTATAGACTATGGGTGACCTCGGGGTTCGTGCAAAAAGGTACCTACCTAAGACGGCCTTGGTTCTATGGCTCTGGGTGTCCAAATGAACTACCATGAAGTGCAAATTTAAGCAAAACAAAGCAAGAAACACTACATGGCAATTTGTTGGATCAAATTTGGCTAATTTGGGTCAAAAATGGGCTGACCTGGGTGAATCCGCGCGGATGGCCTCCGCGTCGCAGACGCAGACGCGTTTGGCGCGGTCTCACCCGGTTGGCCTATTTTGGAGCCATTTTTGGTCAATTTTGGGAGTTTGAAGATGCTAACATGGCTAATTGGGCCGATTCTAACGTAACTAGCAACTTATTTTGAGCAAAACTGACATCAAAAAGCATGTTCTTGGGGGTAGTCGGGTGAATCCGCGCGAAACGCGCCCGCGTCGCGGACGCAGAGGCCATTGGCGCGGTCTCACCCGGTTGGCCCAATTTTCAGCTTTTTTGATGATTTTTTTGCCAAATTTTCGTTGTAGTTATGATTTCTAGGGTATTCCTAAGCATACTATGACGAATTCTACCACAATTGGGTTCTATTTCCTAAATTTCAAGCATCCAACATTTTTCTAATTACAGAGGAAAATAACTTTTATATTAATATGGGAAACACAATTACATGAAAATTTAACTTTTCTAATCAAAATTTACAAAATTTGAGGCATAGGGCCTCTCCCTGCGGATCCTCCGTGCTAAGTGAATGTCCTTCGGCATGAGGGTGACTCGCTTAGCATGGATTGCGCAGAGGTTCCCTTCCTCGAAGAGCTGCACCAGCTCTGCTTCGGCGGCCTCTTGCAGGGCCCGGGTCATTAGAGGGGTAACCCTATAATCGGCTCCTGCATTACTTCCCTAAGGAGACGCTCGAAGGGCGCCTTCCTTATCAGGAGATTCATGCACATTTGAAAGTGCCTTATCTCCCTAAACACCCGGGCGTACGTGCTATTCGGCCCGTGGTGAACCCTCTTGGGTTTTTCCGGTCTAGGTGGGGGTGGCTTGGGCTGATTTTTCTTCGGCCTGCCGCCCTCCACAACCCGCTGCACCTCCTGGCGGCAGTACCAATCATTGTACCTCGTCCAGCGACGGAGGTACTCCTTGTATGCCGCCATCTTGCGCTTAAATTCGCGATCCTGTTGGAGCGCGAATGCCCGCTCCCCTACCTTCTGCTTCTTCACCACCTTTGGTGGCTCTGGCCACTTCGGGTAGGGTGGCCTCGCATCGGGGTTTGAAGCTTCTCCGACGGCTTCAGTGTCCCCTTCCTCTTCTTCTTCCTCCACCTCCTCATGTTGGCGCTGGGGAGGCTCTTCTATGACGACGGTCCTGCGAGGCTCGTCGTTCTTCCTCTTCGTCCGCCTTTCCCGCTCCCTCTGCTCCCTCTCCCGCTCCCGCTTCTTCCTGGCAGCCCTCTCCTCCGGCCATTCCGCGACCTTTTCCTTACCCTTCTTCTTGGGCACTGAAGGGCCCGCTTCTTCGGTCTGGTGCTGGTGCTGCTCCTCCACCTGTTCTTCGACCTGCTCTTCCACCTCGGTGTCCGAGGCCCCGAAGTGGCGGGACTCGTCCGTTCTCTGCGTGCCTCCTGATGACGAACTGCTGCTGGGGCTCTCCTCGGCATCATGGAAGCTCACGGTGGCTTCTTCTTTCTTCTTCTTCTTTGGGGGACTCCTCGTCGCTTTGGCCGGTAGAAGGTGTTGGGGACCTTCTTGGCGTGCCGCCCCTGCTCACTGCGCCATGGAGAGGGTGGGCCTAGGGCCGATTTCCTGTGGGGTTTGCTTGGTGCGTGCCATGTCTTGTGGTTCGAAAAATGGGTGACGAAAGGCTGAGCAAGAGAGAGGTGAAGGTGAAGGGTTGGAGAGAGAGAATGAGGTGTCAGATATTTAAAAGGAGGGTCCCTAGGAATATTCTCCCACATAATTACCCCTATTTATTAGCCCCCCTTATTAATTACACCATATTTAGTAATTATTTAATTATTAATGTATATTTTAAACCTATATTAATTGATATTATACCTTAAATTTTCGAATTTTTCTAATGGTTTGAGGTGCTAATTATGGATTTGCGCCATTTTTCACCTGGGTCTCCGATTGGTATGATTCTTCGACCCATTTTAGGTGAAATTTGATGCAGATGCATAATCTTCACTCCAAATTTACTAGAAGATGAATTTGACTCACTCATTCCTTCGTCTAACACTTAACCTAAATCCTGACCCACTACCTAGGAGAAAAAATTTTCCCCCATTTTCGCGGTTCAATGGTGGAAATGTTTATTTCACACCCCTATAGGCCTGTTAGACTACTTTCATGGTTATGGTCAGTGCTAGTTCTTGGTCAACCAAGAACATCGCCTGATACCATTGTGGACGCCCCCCGCTAAACATACGGCCCCAGCCATACACTCGGCAGAAATCCCCGTCCGGCTCAACAACCGCGACGGGCCCCTTCGCCTACCCCCGCACTCGAGGTGATCCCTAGTGCGGGGGGGAACACGAAGGTGTCTTGGCGCCCCTTCCCCTATGGGCTCCTATAACAGCGGAAGCGATAACACGTCAGAACTAGCATCAAACATATACAAATACTACCTCGAAGGGTAGTGCATCACACATATACCAATACAAAGATGATAAGCCCAAACCGTGAAACATGAGAGCTCCTACCCCGGCTCAGACTCATAAGGAGGGTGACTGACCGGCTAGGCCTCAAGATAGAGCAGACCGAGTCATGGTAATGGCGAGGGCTGGCATAGAACAATGGCTAGGGTTGACCACTCCATCCGCCCCTCCCGTGCATACTTTGCGGATGGGCTAAATCGGCTCGCATGACTCTAGCCTTCCTGGATCGCAATCCCATGGCATCACCCATCGGGACTACTCCAGTTTGCATCTCCCCAGTCCGTTGAGGCAGGCAGGGTTGCATCTCCCCTTCCCAGGGTCTAGAGGTGCCGTGGGCGGCTAGAGAATCGTGGCGTCACACGATTCGTACCCGACTTAACCCCCCAAAACGAGAGCCAAGCCAACACTTGCAGCTCCCGAGAGGCAGGGCAACACCATTGCCCCAGGAGGTGTCGGACCCATGCCCGGCCCACACGAAGTGACCGACCATAAGCCTAGCCCACTATGGGATCCCCCGAAGCCCCCACTCGGCAGGGATCCTCCCTCCACATTCCCTCTAGCCCCGTTATGTGGTGCTGAGTCATATCATAGCCTCGATAGCCTGGTGGGCTCCTATGCACAGGCCGCAACTAATAGGAACTAAGGGATCTACTCTAGGAACATACTACATATGGCCCTAGGTCTCTACCCCCCTTCCCAAAACAAGAGGAGCAAACATGATCAACCACCATCACATAATCATCACATCATGAGAATAATCATAAGAAGAACATCTTAACCTAATCATACAAATCTAACTAATGGTTAGGGTTCATTGATTAGGGTTCAAGATGCTAAATACGGGTTCTAGGATGGCTCTACTCTAGATACAAGATACTAGCACAGCTGGAATGCTAACTCCAGATGAGCTATCACAACTACTATCCTACATACCTGCTCCTGAAGCTCTCCCTCCAGATCCGTGTGCCTCCATGGTCTTCGACTCCCGTGATGCTGCTCCTGCTCCAAGAACGAGTCTACCCTGCTGGGGCTGCTGCACCAGTCTATGCCACAGCAAACGATGTTCGAAACGGGGTTTCGAACGAGTAGGTGAGTCTCTAGGTGCTAGGGCTGGAAAAAGGCCTAGGGTTAGGGTTTAGGCCTATATAAGTTAGGTCCACCTAGGATGCCACGTGGCACCAATCGGGTGAGTCCTGTGTGGCGGTTGCCCAATAGGTTAAGGCCACGTGGATAATGGTCTTAGCCTATGGTTGGCTAAGTTATGTGAATAACTTGGCCATGCCCCCTAGTGCCACAATCTATGGTATACAAGGCTATGAAGATAGACTTGTATGGTGGCGGATCCAGGAATATACGTATTTATGGCGTATATTCCCCTGGACCGTCACATTATTCCTGTATAATCAGAAGGAAGAGAGAAAGATAGAGAAGATAGGGTGTTAAAAGTTACCTTGATTGAACTTTCAGAATTTGCACCAAAGTGCTAGTCATCACATATTTGATATCCAAAATATGACACATCCATATATATATCATGTAACGTCATTTACTGTTTTGGACGCCAAGTGGCAAATTTTGATAGGCTACAATGACAAATGGCATTGTATTTGCCTTATGACAGAATCTTATTCTGTCCTTGTCAATTTTTTAACTATAGCAGCCGCATATTGATTCTTAAAAACCATACATAGCCCCACATATTTTGCCTGATCAATAGTACCTAGTCATATTGGAATATTGGAATGGTTAACTCCAAGGAACTCTATTGGCCCATACCCTTTTCAAATATATTCATTAGAACTCAATCTGAACTGAACTTCATGAGAACTCAACCTTCATGAGAACTCAACCTGAGCTTCACATATGTCTTGTACAAGTGTTGTCTTGTGTGTTCTGCATATGTGTCCTGTATAGGCACAATAAAGTCAAATATTAGCATCCATAAATGTTATGCACCATGCCAAGAGTTTAATCATTGACTTTTGCTCAGTTATTATAACATGGAGAGATATGACACTGGTAAAACCAATGAAATGAAATATCTAAAAAAAACCCGGAAACAACTAGTCTAAGCAATAACTTACTAGCAGATCAGACTAGATCGGTCAATCCCTCAATAGTCTCATCATTCCATACATGGACTGAGCTAATCCAAGATGGCATACCTTCTCCATGATCTTTAAACAATACATGTTCATGCCTTAGTTCAGCTGTGTACTTACACTCTTTAGAACTAACAATTTCAGCATTACTAATTACATGATCATTTGCTAAACCATTCAGGGTTAATATATCTGGTCATACCAATTTTAGCACTACAAAATTCAAGAGCAAGATGCTTTTTTTTAATTAAATACAAGGCATCATACATGAGCCATGGTAGCATGCCAGCCAGATTTAGATATACAAGTGTTAAACTACATGCATTAACTTATGCATGAAATAAGTTAACAAAATAACTTAAGTTATCCTTGGACAGGCTATGTCTAGATAATTTTAGAAGCACAAAATTACCTCTAGCATTAGCATTATCTTCTTCTTGGTAGTCTTTTAATATTTGGTTCTTGTGTTTGGTGACGGGGCCTAGTCCCCAGGTTTTAGATGGGCTGTTGCCCTTGCATGTGCCGTCCCATAACCCGTTGGGTTCCAGTGGACGTAAAAATTCATCTTATCTTATCTTATCTTATCTTAAAACAAAAGAGATATTGCCTAGCATAACGCCACTTTTTTTTTAAAACAAACAAATAAACCTCAGTTGGTTGCTGCCACTATAGAATTTCCTGTAATCCAAGATGTGCAGCCAGTTGAACTTGGCATCCTAATTCCATCATTTCGATTCCATCGTCCATGCAAAACACCTAATCCCAGACAAGAGAACCACATTGAGAGGAGAATATCCGTACCTGAAGTTCGTCTTGCTTAGACTTAGTCTTGTACACAAACTGGCGCTTCTGCCATAAACTTGCTATTCTGCTCCTGGAAAAAAGCACATTCCTTGCACTTGTAATAAATGCCATTCTATTGGATGTAATGCTTCTCTTGTCTTTCGTGATCAATATATATGCATCACAAGACTGCTCGGTTCAAGATGAAACGGCAAACTGCTGGCTGCTGACAACAAAGCCGGAATGGTTCTTGGAGGATCTAAATCCGAAATATGGAGAAGACATTTCGAAATGTCAAGCACTGAGATAAATTGATCATATCAAATGGCAGACTCTGCCCTATTATTTCCGGACGGCATACCTTCCTGCGCGCAAACCCTAAGAATAAGCATGGTTTCATTAATTAGAGAAATTTCGTTTTCTCGTTTGACAACGAAATAGGTTGTGGTCACCCCGGGGATGGTAAGAAATGATTCCTCTCTACCAAAACCAAGCCTCAATAATCCTAAGTTCAGCTTGAAAAAAAAACACGCGCCAGAATTTGACACCAGGCCTGTAGGCCAAAGCTGGCATGACAGTAACCGAGGGGTTTGAGTAGCATCACGAGTGGTCGTAAGGATCGCCATTGCGATTCTAGCGAGAACAAGTGAAGGCAGAATACAAGAAGCACATTGTGTGCTTCGTGGTCAAATTACCATCTGGGGGATGTATAACTGATGTACAGAATCGCCACCGCGATCTTTCAGACTATTTTTTTATCCTATTCTAAGTTGAGATAACAAAAAAGCATAGTGTACAAAAGTTGAACACATAACGAACCTAAAAAGCATAACTCATATTGAACCTGAAAACAGGTGAAAATGTAAACACAATGTTATAACAAAAACTTTGTACAAAATGCCCAGCACAAAGGCGAAGGCTATATCACTGAGTCTCGAATACAGTCTCTGGATCAACACCATGTTGAGCAGCTATTCTTGCAATATGCTCTCTTCCAATAGCAAGGGTCTGTGACAGGTCCATTTCAGTATATCCAGTTGTTTCTGGGATGTCAACACCCATTGCCTGTCTTTGCGTTGAACACGCTCGACATATCTTGGCTATTAAACAATTAGGCCCCGCAATTGCTCGGAATATTCATTAGAGGGTACCAAATTTACGCCTTTTTAGGTGAAGGGTCTGGGAGGTTCTCCCACTTCCGAAGGCGGCCGGAAGTTTCACCATACTCCAAATTAGGAAGGGCCTTGTCCGGTTGCTTGTCGGTTGCTTAGTTAGCGTGGCATTACGGTGTCAAGTTCGGTTCGATGCTTCAAGCTTCTTGAAAGTTGGATCAAGTTTTGCCTGCCCTTCTCGATCGCTCTATCAGTTCCCGGGTCTCCTTGATCCTTTCTTCGAAGCTTTTCTGATCCAGGCCTTCTAGTATCTGATCCATGTTGCTGAGATCCGTTCCCTGTGTTATATTAATATCAGGCTTGTCGGAACCTTGCTCTTCACGTTGCTCATCTTGCTCATCACCTTCCTCTTCCATGTCAGGCCTTGCCATTTTCTCTAGAATCTCGAAGAAAGATCTAAGGAAACGGCATACCTTGTCGTCAAACTCAAAAGCAACACTCCGTTTTCCTTGCATCAACGCTACCCTTGAGGCAGTTCCGCCTGAGAAGAAATCCAAAACGCAACCTTCTAATGGTACCAGCTCCTTCACTATATAATAGACATAAGAGGTTTTTGCCTGGCTCTTGAGGACGAAGTCGCTCTTGAGGACGAAGTCGCCTCTTGAGGTCAATACATCATGTAAAACGTATCCTTTTCTTTTTTTTGTTTTCCATAAATGGACCATAGCCCAAGATAAGAGTTCTAAATTCTATTTTAAATGCAAGGCCAACCGTGAGGTAAGCCTCAAATCTATCCTCCATTACATTGGCCATATTTGTATTGCACAAATACACCATCTTCTTAGTATTGAGAATATCCATTTTCCTTTAAAAATGGCCAGATATTATGCCACATGTATGATATCATAGTAATTGAGACATTCTCATATGTTTCCATGTGAGGCACGTTCTAGAAACAGATGGAATCATCAATAATAATTTAAAAAAAAAAATAAAAAAAAAATCTCTAACCAGTAAGAATCCTTCCCTGTCGTGCCAATGACCTCAAAGCCAATTCACCTGTTTTTAGAGTTCCTTGGAGTTTATAAGCTGCTTTGAAAGCTGCAATGTCCTTGGCCTTTTTCATCATAACAGCATTTTCTGCCTCATACCTGTGTTCTTCAACCTGCATCAACCTCACAAATCTTTCCTTTAGTGCCTCATCCATTTCTAAATTTATTTGGTATGCCAGTCTAAGGGAAGGAAGTTCCAACTCAATGGGCACTACTGACTCTATGCCATAGACCAAACTGAAAGGAGTATGCCTTGTGGATGCTTTGATGGTAGTCCTGTATGCTCACAGTGCATCATGTAGCTTTAAACGCCAATATTTCTTTGATATGCTGATAGTTTTTTTCAGAATTGACTTGAGAACCTTGTTGGTTGACTCTGCTTGACCATTCCTTGAGGATAGTAGGATGAGCTTTTAGTGTGTTTGACCTTTAGAGTGGCTAGCAAGAGTGTGATTGTGTGACTGATAAACTGGCTTTCCCTATCAGAGATGATTTTGAAGGGAATTCCAAACCTGGCATGGAGGAGTCTTGCAGTAGCATGGGCATTTGCTTCTCTCAAAGGAATTGCCTCAGCCCATTTGGTGAAATAATCTGTGGCCACAAGTATGAATTGATGTTGAGCTAAAGAAGGTGGATCTATTGGGCCTATGAAGTCTAACCCCCATGTTTGAAAAGGTCCAGGTGAGGTTATGGCTGTGAGAGGAGCTGGTTGCAGGACTCTCCTACCAAAGATCTGGCATTTATGGCAACATTTTATTGCATTATAACAGTCCTTGAAAAGAGTAGGCCAGAAATATCCTGACCTTAAGATTTTCTTTGCAGCTCTGTCAGCAGCAAAATGTCCTCCACATATTCCTTCATGGCATGCTTCAATGATCATTCTAGCTTCTTCCTCATCTACACACCTCAGCAACACTCCTTCCTTGTCAATCTTGCATAATACATCTTCAATGAGCCTGAACTTCTTGCATTTTTCTTCAAATCTCCTTTCTTGACTGTTGCTCAAATTTTTTGGCACTTCATTGTTCTCAAGGTAACCCCTAATCTCACACTGCCAGTCTGAATTTTTTGCATCAAAAGCAATCAAGTTAGTAACATTATCATCAGTACATAGATCATCTTGATCCTCGTGCTCAAACAGAACATAAGGCAAATATGAACTGGGATTTTCTACTAGATTGACCACTTTAACAGTGATGTTATAAGTTTGGACTTTGCAAGCTCACCTGCACAACTTTGCTTTGGATTGCTTTTTAGCAAAAAGGAGTGACAAAGGATTTTGCCTCATAAAGACCTGGACTTGGTTGTTTTGCAGCCAATGTCCTTGCCTCTCTATCAGGAACATCAAGGCTGCTGCACTCTTTTCTAATCTTGGATATCTCAGCTCAGTATCTGACCACATTTTGTTTGTAAAGGCAATTACATGATCCCCTTGTAACAAGGCAAGACCAATTGCCCTTTTGGTGACACTGATATAGGCCTTGAAAGGCTTTTCTAGATCAGGAGATTTTAGCAAGATGGAGTTACAAATGGCATTAACGATTTTGTCAAAAGACTCTTGGCACTCCTCATTCCAATTGATCAGAATGTGCTTGCTCTCACTTTTGGAAAATGAGGGATATACATTCTCAAGAAGCTGGTCATTCCCATAAAACTTTTTACCTGCTTGAGTGTCTTTGGAGGTGCCAACTTTTTCAAAGCCTCAATCTTAGCTTCAGCTATTTGTATACCTTTTGTGGACACCACATGTCCAAGCAGTTCTCCTTTTGAAGATAGAAAAATACATTTTTTTGGATTCAAGCTAACTCCCCCCTTTTCCCCCTTTTCTACATAAGGCAAACAACCTAGTTAGCATATCAAAATGATTTTTAAGGGAAGTTCCCAAGCAAAGATCATCCAAGAACACACGAAAAGTATTGGTAGGCATATCTCTAAAAATTGTATCCATAGCTCTTTGGAATGTTGCAGAAGCATTCATTAATCCAAAGGGCATCCTCTTCATGGCAAATGTTCCCCAAGGTGTGATAAATGAGGTTTTTGGCTGATCTTCCTCTTTTATACTTATTTGATTGAAGCCTGAGAAACCATCTAAGAAGGAGTAAATATCTTTACCTGCAACAGCATGCAAGACCTCCTCTAAAAATGGCAATGGATAACAATCTTTGATAGTGGCTTTGTTCAAGTCTCTATAGTCAATACAGATCCTGATGGTTTTATTTTTCTTTTCCACAGGGACAATGCAGGACAGCCATTCAGGGTTCATAATTTCTGCAGTCACACCTGCATCCTTCATTTTATACAATTCTTCCTTGATTACTCCCAACAAAGATGCATTGATTCTTCTCAGTTTCTGTACCACAGGTTTCATACCTTCTTTGATTTTTATTTCAAACTCACAAATACTTTTGTCAACACCAACCAGTTCATCATAATCCCAAACAAAAATGTCTTTCCAATCATCAAAGAATTTTGTAACAAAGGTGCTATCTTCTTCTTTAAATAAATCCCCAACATACAATACTCTATCCAGACCTTTCTTGTTGAGTTTGATTTCTCTTACCTGTTTTTCTTCACACGGGGTGCATATTCACACGGGGGGTTACTTCGGGCAACGAGAGCTGTCGGATGGGCATATTTGCTCTTTATTCCAAGATCTGGACCGTACATAGCAATCCTCGTTTGTGGGGTATGCATGTACAAGTTTTTGTATACTGTATATTAAGGTTTGCAAAATACTATAAGGTTTGAGAGAATGTACTTAATGGTGTTAATTTTATACATGTGTTGTAAATTTTTTGAGGCTAAATGTGTCAAATGCAATGGTTTGTGTTAATAATGTTAGTTGTGTGGTAATGGTTTGTGTTAACTAAAAAAATTTTTGGCCCCTTCGGGGCCTTCAGGATGGTGTAGGGGTCAAGAGTCAATATACAGACCAACACACCTACATTCTTACTGTCTTAACCACATGCAGTTGCTACCCCCAGCCTAGCATTCTTAATGTCTTGATTCCCCCTAGACTCATATTCTTATCGTCTTGAACACATGCAAATGGTATCCCCTACATTATCGTAAAGTTAGGGGGGAGGATATTTCACCATATTACAAGCAATCTTAAAACATATAATGTGCTGTAGCTCGCTTCCTCTCCTCCGATGCTGGCTTCCTCTCCTCCGGTGCTGGCTGATAACGGATTAATCAGAGTTGTGCGACTACGATGGCGCCACGTGGTGGGAAATATCCTCCCCCCTTAACTTTACGTTAGAAAATGTTCGCCCGCAGGCCCTTACGCGGGGTGGCGAGCCTGGTCCACACCCCGCGTAAGGGCCTGCGGGCGAACATTATCTCTAACATGCCGCATCTTCTATACTGGATTTTTTTGAGAATGACTAAATTTATATAAAAGAATGAACTCCCAATTTATGCTAGTAGAAGAGTTAAAAAATTTGCTAAACACCCACAAATAAGGGGTTCACCAGCGAGCCGGATCCAAAAAGGGGTTTGCTGCTTGGTTGCAGCAGCGACCTGTGTTGGAGCCCATTGGATCAACTTTTGCAGATAAACCATGTCGCACAGTGGCCCGAATCTATGGATAGAATGCAGGAGGATCAAAATAGAAGATAAGACTTGAAGAAAAATAGGGCCAAATCATCAGTCGATCAAAAATAGGGCAAAAGAGCAGGACCGATCTGAGCATCTGCAGCCGGATATGCAGGGCCGGATCTGCAACAAATTCCTGTGTTGGAGGGACAATATTGGGTGCTAGTAATGGTGATTCTTCAGTGAGTTTGGCTTCATTCTCAAGCCACAAAACTAATGCCGTCTGCAGATTATAACTCTGTAAGAATATGCATCTTGTGCCCAACTACTTGATGAATTCCCAAAATGGAAAATTCTTCTGCAAAAGATCCGAAACACTGCCCTAGTTAATTTCTGTTCTACAGACCTGATTTCCCATGGAGATTATCAAGTCTTCAACCCTTCTTCTTTCGACCCAAACAATGGCATGCTTTACATTCGGAGGGTTTACAATGGCATGCTTTATTGGATGAAGGGCCAAAGTTATCCTCCATATGCAAGATGTTATATCTTAGAAACTTGTGCAATCTGTCTTCCTGTTCTACTTCATCATTATTCCCTGCAAGCACTTCTGATAAAGCTTCAAGTGCAAAATCACATGAACACATGAACAGTGAACATCATTCTGTGAACATCCTATTCGTGCAGCCAGCTTCAATGTTTATCATAAACATGCTCAGGTTCAGATCGAGGGACTGAAGCAGGCTTAGGAGCGGTGGCAGGAGAGAAGGTGCAGTAACATAAACTCAATTCCAGGAGCATAAACTGTGCAGTCATGCTGAATAGCCTCTTTGATCCTTTCATCAATCTGTAACATATTTGGTCCGTATCATTCTATAAGATCTATCATCTCCCTAACACACAATTGTTCTTCACTGTAAACCGCTATATAGCAGCTAACGCATGCTTTGCACCTAAGCAAATTCAAAATTTCAAAGATTGGCGGCCAACATTGCTACAAAATCCCTCCTCCAGAGAGCAAGAACATAGAAGTTTCTTCTCCGGAAGCAAATCTGGCTTGCAACCGTAAAGCAAACCCTTTCCTCAAGGAACCCTAAAATAAGGGACCTCGATGCTTGCATGTCTGTTTTTGGAACTTAAAAATAATTGATTTTTCAAGGAAAAATCAGCCCCTAAAATAAAAAGAGGGCTTTTGTTGTGAGCCCTTGGATGTTGGACCATTGAAAAAAAAAAACTAAATCAACGACTAAGAAATGGTGCACTCTAGATGTACGCATTAGTACATCCATTTGAATACGCCATGAAATCTTAGGAAAACCTTTGTGAAAAGCGTATAAAAACACAAAGAAAACCCCATGTTATTATGCTACATATTCAGAATGGGATAAAGTTGTTGCAGGTCTTTCTTTTCTAGCTCCTCCTCTTGAATTGCTCCTTCAGCCAAGTGTTCAAGAAGAACACTTTTGCATAGTGAATCAGCCTCACAGTTCTGCTCTCTTGGCACGTGACAAAGCTCCCAGATTTTGAAATTCTGTAATTCTTGCATAGCTTGATCTCTGATAGGATCATGTCCTCATTCTTGGCCTGACATTCTCCCAATATCTGCCTGCAAACAAGCTGAGAATCTCCAAAGATAACAATTTCATCAATGCTCAGATTCTTTGCTTCTTGGAGACCTGCAATTAAAGCTTTGTATTCTGCCATATTAGAGGTAGTATTGGGATAAATCCTGCCTACCTTTGCTAGCAATCTATCATATCTCCCTCCTAGAATATCAAATTTAATGATTTTTGGAGGAATAGAAAGATTATCCAGGAGTTTTCCAAGGATATAGAACTCGAACATCTTGGACAGTAAAAAGGCTGTAAAAAACGCAGATTAATGATTTCGGCAAAAAAAAAAAAAAAAAAAAAAAAAAGGGCACAAAATGCTTCTTTGCATATCTCCCTCCCAGAATGTCGGATTCAATCGTTTTTGGATGGATGGAAAGTTTTGTCGAATGAATTTTTGAATGATATAAAATTTGACTATGGTTGGGAGGGAAAAACCTGCAAAAAAATTCGATTAGTGATTTCGGCCAGATTCAAGGGAACAAAAGTCCTGGAGAAAAGCTTGAAAAGTTTTCATGCTCAAAAAACAAAAACAGGGCAACAAAACAGAGAGGATGTAACTAGAAAAACAAAGAACAAACTAAGGGTAAGCAGAAAAGAAGCCGATACCATCATACCAAGAAACAAAGATGCAGCTCAGAGAGAACGCTGATGGGAACTGAGAAAGAGAACATAGTATATATAGGGGAGAAAGGAGCCAAATGAGGCCTAAGCCAAAGAAGGTGCCCCTTTCCCAAGAATGATAGTTCTATTAATGCTAAATAGAACCATTCCATTCTATTAGAGTCACTATACTAAACAAATAGTTTAGATACTCTGATCAACTTTGGTGGTAACATCAACAAAGCCGTAGGTTTAAAAAGGTCTAGCAAAGCCATACAAGTTTAACACTTGTATTCCTTAAGAGCATCCCTGAAGTAGAGAAATGTAGGATCAGATTTGCCCTCCTTATAATATACAAAGATGAGGATCGCCAACTTTCATGCTTTCCCCAACAAAGTACTGGAAATCGTTGAGCTTGGAAAGCAACCATTTTATAACACCCTCCACATTTTTCTTAAACTCATCACAATGGTCTTCAGGACAAGGGGGGTCAAAGCCTTGATATAGCACCTAATATAGCCCAAAAAACCCTTATCGTTGATCGCAGACTGCTCCTGCAACCGGAAGGTATTAACAATCTCTACAACCTTAACAGCCTATCAGCAGAAGGGTTTGCACCAATATCACCATATATAGAGCTCTTAACAACCCATTTTCCTTCAACTTTCCACAAAACATGTATACATGGGTCAAAGCACAAAGATTGGGACACTTTTTATTTCAGCGACACGTGGTGCTTAATGGGTGCTATTTGGGGACATTTTCTTCGTATTTTTGAAAATATTTTTCTTTTATTTTCTTGATATTTTTCCCTTAACTAGGCCGGAGAAGAGGCTAACTCAGTGAGTTGAGGAAGCTAGAGTGTGCGCAGATGGCCGGGAGGGGGGTTTCGTCCTGCCCATATTCACTCTCAGAATCCTTATGGAGGCTAACCGCAATGCGCGACGTGACCTATATTGCTGTTTCATAGATTTCAAGACTGCATATGATACGTTCCCTCGAGGCCGGTTGTGGCAGCGTTTTAGGAGTTGCATGTCCCACAGGACTTACAAAATGTCATCTACAGACTCTATGATGGGATATATGTTGCATTGCCTGCATCAAATTAGCGAGTTGCTAGCACCATAGGGGTTAAAAAAGGATGTCCATTATCTCCAATGCTCTTTGGTCTCTACATTGACAAATTGGAGACCTGGATGCAAGAACATGGGGCCTGTAGCCCACAGCTACCAGATGCATATAGTATAAGGCAATTGCTCTATGCAGACGATGTGGACTTGCTGTCCCATACAGCCAGAAGTATGCAGTAATATTTGAATGCTCTTAGTGGGTTCTGTGACACAGCAGGAATGACGGTGAACCTGCAGAAAGCTAAGCTCCTGGAAATCCTCTTTTCGCAGAATGATATCCCATATCTCTATGTTGCCCCTTTTTGGGCAACATGGACCATCATGATACCTAGAGTTCCAAGATTGGAAGATACTTGTCAGAGTTTGGAAGACTTGTGGTTTCTTTTGAGGTTTCATCTTAAGTTACTTTCCTATTACTCATATGGTAAGAGTTAGTGTTATTTTGATCCTGCTAGAGTTTGGAAGAAATTGGCTCAAGTTTGGAAGACCCTTGGGATCTTGGTTGTATAGCCTAATTCTTTCCTTTGAGGAAATTTTCTAGTTACATTCTTATTTCTTGAAGACCAGGCAAAGGATATAGCAAGCTATACAAGGAGTTATAAGCATGTTGCTCATATTCACTCATATGGAGCTAAATGGAGTTGCACCAATGGTTTGGAAGTCACACCTATGAAGATGTCACTTTAAAGGTGAATTTTGCTCTTGTTTAGGCCTTGAAGATTGGAAGACCTTTTAGAAGTTTGGAAGACCCTAGGGCCTTGAGCAAAGTTATGAGGTATGATTTGAGCTTTGGAGATAAGATCATGTGCTCTGGGGGTTTCCATCCTTTATCCATTTCATCCATTCCATATCCACTTTCCTTTCATCTTTTTATACCCCATTTCCACCTTGTCATGCCTTCTTTCATTACTTCACTACCTATATTTTTATTGGCCTCACCTCCACTTGTGAATTGCTCTCAAGAGATCATGAAAAACTTCAAGAGCAAGGAGGCTTGAATTTTACTTTCATCTTATTTCCCTAAATCCTGCCATAGCCTTTTTTTTCCTATCTTTTCACCCTCTTCCTATGATTTTTTCACCATTCCCAAGGTTGAAAACTCATTGACCATGGTCAAAATGGGCAAAATTTCAAGTATCTCAATTTGACTTGAAAACACTCTAGATTTGGAGCTTGGCAAAAAATAGCTATGTTGGCCTTTCCAAAATTCAAAAAAGACCTTGGAAAATTCCTCAAATATTATTTCTTGGGATGCGTGCCAAAAAATAAAAAAAAAAATAGAAAAACCTATTCTAGCCTATCTACCCTATCTACTTCTGCATAGCTCCAGGTCACCCCCCCCATTTTTCCACGTGGCAGCAGGGCGTGGGGGCCAGACACGGGCTGGTTGTCCCCTCTGCGTGGCACGCAAAGTCAATAGTGAGGTCAACACTATTCCTTATATACAGAAGCCTCCAGACTCGTTTTTGCCTGTGGGATATATCACCCTCAAGATTTTTTCGATGAACCCTAAGAAACGGGGGAACCTGCTAAATCCGGCCAAATCGTGCCATAATTTGATTGAACCCCGCCAATTTTCTCCCGAAATCAGCTCCTGAACCTTTTCCGAGACCTCGGTGATCCTCTGTGGCACTTGGTTTGATAGAAATTGCTCAAATTAGGCCTAAAATCACTCGGCCGAGCTAGTTTTGGGGAAGAACAGTTCTTAAGCCAGCATCACAGATCAAATCAACACCCCCGGAGATATACCTCTCGGATCCGGCTTTCTATATCTTTGATATTTTATTGATCTGTTCTACTCCAAATTCAGCTAATCCTGTTCGAGATTGAAGATTGATTTGTATTTTTGATCAAGACCCACCGTGTTGTGACCTACCCGACACCAAAACTTCTACCGCAATTCAAAATTCCTTATTACTTTCTCTTCCGCACAATTTCTAGATTATCGAAGCTTACTATGCTTTGGGAGTTACTCTCAAGCATTATTTTGGATATTTTCTCCCCGAGATTTCGAACTCCTGTGATATTTTATGATCTTAATGCATATTCTTTGCACGGAAAAATAGTGTTGCCATCTTCTCAAGTTATAAATCTGTTAATGCCCTGCCTATGACCAATAAAAATCAGATATTTTAAGTTGAATCCCAGCTAAATAGTTGTGTCCCAGCCTTAAATAGGATTGAATATTGTTTATATGCAAAGAAAACAAAGAAAAAATAGTTTTTTTCATATCTGCCACAAACTGCGTGATGCAATTCAAGACTTTGGTCCGTCTCCAAGAAATATCATAGTGTTTGCTTGTCAAGAAATCCCTATGCACGTGATCTAGAGTTCATTCTGAGGTCATTTGCACAAATTCCAACTCAAAATTCATCACCAAACTCCATTTGCAAATTTTGGCTCTCTGCTTTGGCATTGACCAATTTTTGACCTAACTTTGACATTGATTTTCTTGGTCTTCCCCTATCCAAATCGAGACAGGACTTTCACCAAGAGTTCCCTCTACTTGTCTATAACTCATACCAAAACCAAAACTCAAAAATCTTAAAGGGTGTGACTGCAAGATTGATTTTTGTTCTCGACAGTTTTTTCTGCTTTTGGGGGATAACATTTGTAGTGATTTTGACAAAACCAAAGATTTGAAATTGAGTTCTGAAGAATTTTGAAGAATATGAGGAGCATGGAAAGAAGAAAGGTACCAGGTTTGCCGAGTTTATCAAATGCATGAAAGGTGATGAAGCGGATCTGGTTGGATTTGTTGTCCAATAGGTACTAAGTGGGATGAATTGGAACAAAAGTTTCCTCATCAAGGTTTGGTAAGACTACTTTTACCAGATCTTGTTTTAAGGCTTTTGATTCCTTTTCTATTAAATCCGTGAAAGTGTGAAACAAAAGATGTGGAAAGATTTAACTTTCTTATTCGTTGGTTTTGTAATGGAACCATGTTTCCCACCCAACTTTGCATCCTGTTTGCTTCCTTTATCGAGGTCCATGTCCGGGCCTAAGATTTATATAGAAAGTTATTAAAAACTTCAAAAGTTTGGTGAGTTAGATTCAATCCATAAGACATTTGTAAAGGTCAGAGATTTATAGTAGAAATGCTAAGCTATCTCACATGATGAAATCAGAGATCCATTCTACCCTCCTCATCATGATAATCGTGGTTAACGCAGTCACACTATACTAATCTTTGCCTCCCCGGGTATGCGGTCGAAGGAAAAAAAAGAAGCCAAAGGTCAAAATTAGACCCTCCCGTGTTTTAGGAAATGAAATCGGGAGATAAGTAAAATATCTGACTCTCTTAAAAGCTTACCAAACAACTCATGGAGTTTAAAAATAGTAATAATGCTCCTTCTTCTAGCTACGCCAAGTACCTGAATGCACCAATCAGGGTAAACCCTATCATAGGGCTGAAAAATTGCTTTGCAAGATCCTCGTCCTAAATGCCAAAAGGGGCCATTTTGGTGAGAATGTCCCTGTTTGTTCTTTTGCAAAAGAGATAGGCCAAGAGAAGTTCTCATAGTTGTCAAGAATTACCTTGCAAAGCAAGAAAAGGTAGCAATTGTATGTGGTTTTATTGAGACTTGTCTGGAAGAACTAGAAGAACAAGATGTTATGGTTGTGCTGCAAGCGTGCTGAGCTCCCATTCGGTACTTATAAAATTACAGCTCACCAAGTGCGCTCTAAGGTAACATTTCAATGAAATCCATAATTCTTGGCTCCTCTATCAAAGGTATAAGAAGATTACGAGCGATGAATTTGAATTGCTTATGAAAAACTCCAAGTTCTTTGTAGACTTACTAACTTTATTGAGATTGCACCATCATGGGGAAAAGCTTATCAAACATACCCAAAATGTTGAAGAAATTGCTGAAGAAACTTGCAGCAACATTTAAAAGCTAGCCCCTTCTGAGCACCGAGATCGGTGCTTTTGTTTGTAGTGCTACTATAGGGACCTCCCATTTTAGATAGTTTTCTTTGGATGGAGGGTTCTTCCTAAATCATCGCCTTATCATATTGTAAGAAAACATTGGATCTCAAGTGAAGACAACCACTTATTATTTAAAATCCTTTTCCAATTATAAAAGTAGTACCAAAGGGAGTGAGTGAGAAATGTATACTGATGATGTCTGAGGGAATCATTGTCTTGCTTCACATTTTGTGGTTGTTGATTTTTTGAGAATCAATAACCATGCTAACATCTATGGTTATTAGGAAGAAGATTGGATGAAAGCAGTAGATGCTGAAGCCTATAATTACGAGAGGTTGCACTATTTCAAATGGAACCTTCCATTAAAGCGTATATAAAACAAAAGTGACCCTTACGCTTTAACATCGATTCATAGATGCCGGATATTTCAGGAAAAGAGTTGAGATGGGTTTAGGTCGGATGTTGATATGAATCTTGAAGTCCTCAACTTTGCTCATGTAGGTTCCACGATCCAAGAAAACAAGGCTACCTTTGGTTTGATGGAGGTATGTCTAAAATTAAAGGTTACGCTGTACCAACGCTATTACGAAGGGATGCGGATCTTAAATTTGATAACTAAGATAGGAGGAATTCATCCTAATATTTCTTCTAATGCAATGATATGGGGCCCTCATGACCTACAGGAAGCTTGAATTATGAATATTTCCATATTATTTATCTATGGGGACTTTCACAGCATTTTATAAGCAGTTTTGAGGGAATACCAAACAAAACACATCAAGATATGGAGGGTCTGAATACACAAGCTGAAATTGCTAACTTTTTGATCATTGGGAAGTTGTCATATTCCAGGTCCTAAAAACTTTGAGGCTGATTCTTTGTGCAGGAAAACACTCTTAGAGCATCTCTCACGAGGAGCTATCAAGGAAGATGTCCTAGATGAAGATGAACTCTCAGTTCCATCCTATCTTGACCATCAACGAAGAATCCAAAAGAACTTGAAGTGCACAAGGGGTATGTCTAGGACTTTGCAAATGGGAGATCTATATGATGAAGATTGCAAAGGTAAAATGATTAAGTACTTTGAAGATTGGGTGAGATGTTTTTGCATGAATATTGAAATTGAAAGGGTTGATAGGGCATTTTGTAGGTTGGATAAAGTTACATTGAAGATACTAAACTGTCATGCAGGGGTGGGAAAAATTGTTCCTCACTTTTAGATCTTATCAGCGAGGGTGTCAAAATCAAGAATCGAGTTGATAGTTGACATTATGAACCCTCTTTGGGTTTCTTGTGTTGTTCAGTTCTAAAAGAATGGTTCCTTAAGAATATGTGTGGATTATAGAGATCTAAATAAAATCTTTGTTAAGATTGTTGCCTTACTTTTTTGGAAGAAATCCTTTGTCACGTTGTTGGTAAGTCTAGTATACTCATTTTTGGATTCGTTCTCTGGTTTTAATCAGTTAGCATCCAAAAGGAAGATGGAGTCAAGACATCCTTCATTACTCCATGGGAACTTATGCAATGAAAAGGATGCCTTGCAAAAACTTAATGGATGCCCTGTACATTTGACCATGGATCTTGTCTTTTTTGCAAACATGACTCAGGCAATTCGGAGTTCTCTGGATGGTTATGCTTAGAGTCTTGATACAGTGATCATGTTGGTACAACAAAGGAATATTTGTTGTAAGACAGAAATTTGGGTTAATCTAAACCCAAAGAAGTGCATCTTTGGCATCCCGAAGGCCAGCTCTTAGGCCATGAGGGTTTTACTATTAAGGCCTTCAAGTAGGCGAAGAAGATCATAGCTTTAAAAACTTCAAACACCAGGACAATTAAAGAAGTCCAAGGGATTTATGGAATGACCTCTTTCTTAAGAGTGTATGTGCTAATTTCTCACCTTGTTGAGTCATCTCTAGGAACTAGAGTAGGCAAGTTAGTAAAGAAAGTAAATACCAGGCACCATTGTTTTGGACTGATGGTGTGAAAAAGCTTTGCGAGATCATAGAGAGCCATTGCCATTCTACACTTTTAAAACTCAGGACCTTTCCTTACCATTTAAAGTTTACACCAACTATCACTAAAAATGGGTTGCCATTTTCGGAATAGACACCCTATTGCTTTGCAAACAAACAATGGTCTCTCAAGCGAAGTATACTAAGATAGAAAAGTCTTCTTTCGCTCTCATCTTTTGATCGAGAGGCAGGGTCATCTTTACAAAATCCCAAGCCACTATCTCTGCATGCGTGAGAACCCCATGCCTTTTTGTATGGTAAGAATTAAACTAAAGCTTCATAGGTGGGCTTGTATGAGCTTCCAATCTTATGATTTAAAGGTAAAGGAGTTATTCATGTATTAGACAACCGAGGTTTATACTTTTCTTTACACTTACCTACTTTGAACATGAGGAGGTGGTACAAGAAGAAGAAATGACTAACCTTGTTGTAAATGAGCGGGGCGGTATCGCTATACGTCAAGGTTGGCAACAACCTATCAGAAATTCGCCGGTATCGAGATACCATACGAATTTTCAAAAGCCAAGCTTACAAGTTTAAGTTAAAATGTTTTGACTTACTCATTGGTTGTTGACATCTTGTGCAAGGTAAATAAGGATGGTGTACTCTTAAAATGTGTTGATGAAGATGAAGCTACTTGGTACTGCTTGAAAATCACAAAAGGTGTTTGTGGTGGTCATTTCTGTGAATACAAGCACCAAAAAAATAAGAATGCAGTTATTTACGGCCTCATTTATTTAGAGATTGCTATGATGTCATTAAAACTTGCATAATGCGGATCTTTGGTAAGAAAATTTTGCATCCTGCCCCTCTTCTTTGGGATTGTATCCAGGCATTTCAAGTTGAGGGCTAAGTTGTATTTCTCGTCCCCAACATCTTACCTTTCGGCATGAATACATTGTTGTAGCCACAGTTTATTTTACCAAATGGTCGGAAAACGGCACCCTTGAGAAAAGCAAATGCATATACTCTTGCTGGGGTTTTTGCATAAAATATTTGTTCTAGAGTTTTGGAATCCTTTCAAAATTTTGGTGATAGAGGCTCTACTTTTATTATTAAGTTATTCAAATTCTTGTTTCAAGTCAAATCGGACATGTGAAAAGCCCTATTATCCTCGAGAAATGGTCAAAGGTCTACTAACAAAATTAGCAGGGAATTTCTGACGGTTTACCAAAACCAAAAGATTAGCATTGAAATTATATGATGCCCTTTAGGCTCACTAGAATCCTTTATAAAATTGCCATAATGCTTCTCCCTTGATTTAGTTTATGGTATTTGAAGCGATTATTCCTGTTGAGTTGGAATTCCCTCTTGAAATGGCCTCAAGTTGGATGCGGGTTCTTTGAGCATTACAACCTGGTATGAAGTTTTGCTAAAATTGGATGAGGATAGATTTGATCTGGAAAACTTCAATCTACTTAAGAGGCTAAGTGCAGCGGCTTTAAAGCAGCTCCTGACTCGAGATAGATTTGCTCCATTGGAACTCGTGCTCAAATAGGATATTTGCAAGTGAAGGTAAGCTATCTAAATTTGAAAATCCTTGGGAAAGGCCCTTGCAGTTATGAAAATTTGGTATTCATCTGGCTTAAGTCTCAAAAGCAGGGTTTGGAATTACCAAATCCTACAAATATCCGGCATTTGAAAAGATGTGGCCTCAACATACATGTTTAGGCCTTTTTGTATCCTATATGAATACTTATTTTAACTTAGAGTAGGTTAATTGTTGTTGAAATTGAAGATTTAAAACTCTTTTGATTGGTTACATTCATTTCCCTTTAGGCTTAGGCATGAATTCTTGTTGATTGGATTTGCTAAGTTGTTTTGGTTAGTTGTGTTTCAAGGTTCTCTTAATACTTATACCATCAGACCATTTTCCTTTAATTGAGCTAATTGTGTGTTGTTGAGCGAAATATTTTTCAAGACGAGACAATTTCCAAAAGAGCAAAGGGAATTTCTATTCGTCCAAAAAAGTACACAAATTCTAGGATGATCGAGATCCTCCTCACTTAAGAGCCAAATATCCCGATTATTCCACAGAGGATAGTAGGAATCTTGTCACGAAGGAGAGCCATCTGCGGCATCCAGAGACCGTATATCAGTAAAAATTGTTCATAGTACCAAAACATACTGATCTTCACTCCGAGATTCTCTGGGAGTTTGAAATGCATCTCTTTTATCATGAGAAGCATCAAGGAACCATAGCTGTC